>OX328012.1:2385891-2673596 GCA_946811545.1 Netelia fuscicornis | reverse complement strand
TGTATACGTTGAACGTATATACAAGGCTATTATACGTATTATACTTAAGGGTCGTCATGTCTCACAGGAGATATTCCGGTATAATAGAGCCACGAAAGTGTCCCGTTTAACGTCTCCTCTTTTCCTCCGTATATATACAATTTTATCCTTTTTACTCCCATCGCACCTCTCCTCATTTTTATCACGAGTACCTACACCACACAGCTCGGATCTACTCGCGCAAACTCGCAATACGTTTTATACGACTTTGCTCGGCTCTCTTCCGCCTTCCACGTGGGTCGAGAGGGGAATGGAGGAGGGGAGGAGGCCCTCTCGTCGACGACCTCGCGGCGCGTATATACACACACGCCACGCTTATTCGCGCGCGGATAAAACGCACGATCCTTTATCACGCGCGGCCATTATCGTATCGCTTCGGCTTTTCAACATTTTTTGAAACCATCGATGAGAGAGAGAGAGAGAGAGAGGGGGTGGGATTATTAACGATCGACTTTTCATCAAGATCGAGATTCGAACGATCGATTAATCGAATCGCGTTTTCACACTTGGATGAAAGATGCTTTTTGAGATTTTTTATTTTTCTTTCATTATCGTGTAACACGTGTTTTCTCGACTGTTACGAGGGAATTAAATTTCTCATGGTGAGCGCCAGAGGAAAACGTGGGTGGCTCGATTTTTATAACCGGAAAATGACTCGATTTCTATTATGAAAAAAAAAAAAAAAACAGAGCGTTTAGAAACTCTTTCGGGGGAAAGGGATGAAAAAAATCGGACAATGGCGAATATTGGTGTGAAGAAGAGAAATAAGACGTCGCTTTCCTGAGCGTTGTTTGGGGATGATCGCTCATTTTATTTTCCATTTTTTATTCTTCTTCCTCATCTCGATCCAATCGCTAGACACTTATCGATATAATTAACGATCGTTCCGGGTGTTCGACGCGTGAGATCTTCGTCGGACGAATGAAAAAAAAACAGGAAAATATCGATTCGAGAAAAGCTTCTTGTCTCCTTTTTTTCACCCTTCGACGATCCCCCACTCCTCCTCACATTTTTTCTGCTCTCGCCATCTTCTTTTTCGTCGCGATCTCTTTTCGAACGACGAACGATCGCGATCGCCATGCCGCGTTTAAAGATCGCAACCCGACGAGAGAACCTGCGAGAGACGATGACTCGCCGATTTTTCCCAAAAAAAAAAAAACGTCTCGAGCTCTCCCGAGGTGCGATCTTACCTTGCGCGTGTGTGGTCGACGAAATCTCGTTCGATCGGCATCTTCCTTCATCCATGAAAAAAATCGGTAAACAATTTTACAAAAAACAAACAGAAAATTAAAAAACTCCAAACGAAACCAAAACAATGAAAGTCGCATCAATTTCGCGACTCCATCCCCCGCCACTCAAATCCTTCAGGGGTGAATAAGGGTGGGGGGGTGGCGGAGGGTTAAAATCGAATTCGCAATATTTTCGTATCGATGTCATTCCCCCTTCAAAAATTTCCTTTACACGCCCGAATAACCGCGAGTCGAATAATAAAACTGTTTTTTTCCTTTTCTTTATTTGTCATTCACACTTTTTTTAAAACTCGTTCATCCCTCTCCGTCCTTGAACTCCCCCGAACTTTTTTTCACAAAATCGGCGAACTCGTGTCTCCGGTAAACGCGGAAGTTGCCGCGGAGCGCATTGGCAAACTGCGCTTAAGGTTCAAATTTTAGTACAAATCTTCGAAAAAAAAAGATACGTACCGAGGCGATAAAGAGGCGGCTCGGGGGGGGGGGGGGGGGGGGGTAGTAATTTTTCTCGAGCATTTATTTCCTTTTTTGCGGAAGCAGAACGAAGCGCAAATTCCTGGTTCTCTCTCTCTCTTCCTTCTTTTCTTGCCGATCTCCGGGGCCCGGCGGGGTCTGTCCCGTGAGAATTCAAATTTCGCCTCCGTATTTTCGCGACGTGTGGTATTAGCCTCGTTGTTGTCGAACGCACGCCGCGGTACATTGCCCCACGATCCGCGAATTATGAATTATAATTTCACAAGAGCCCAGTGTCAATGGAAAATAGTGGGGAGAAGAAGAGAGGTCCATCGAAAAAGAGGGAGGAGGTGGAGGAGGGGGGGGAGGGGGTTAGTCCACTTGAGAATGAATCAACTCCCTCTCGCGACGTTTTCTTACAAGTTGCGTGAGTCCGTAAGATTTTGCGGCATCTCCCGCGGCATTGTGACTGTGAGTGGGGGGCAGCGAGGGGGGCAGGGGGGCACGAGGCGGAAGAAACGTTCGCATCCGAAAATAAATAATGCAATACACTCTCTCTCTCTCTCTCTCATTCTTAAGTTATATTTTCGTTGTCATTTTTTTACTTTTTCCTTGTTACTTTTTTACTTTTTACAATATCTTCTTCCTCATTTTGTGCAACAGCAGGAAGCTTTTCGAGGTTGTCTTCATTGTTATTCCGCTCTTTCGGTAGGTGTTCGTGCGCATGCGCGATCCGCTTTCCCCACCCCCTGCAGCGCTAATGGCGCGAAGCTTCACGCGGTCGTCGGACCAAAGGGGGGGGGCAAGGGGGGCAAGCGGTGGCGTAAGGAGAGGGAATAAGTATTCGCATTATGAAATTAAAACGTTTGACATGTTAATGAGTATGCGATGGAAAAATTGCGAGCGTTTGCTCGCGACGAGACGCGCCGGGACTTTCGCCCGTACCGAAAACTGGTTTATCGTCGCGGTTGGTTGTCTCGCTTTTTTAAAAGGGGGCTAAGATTCTTCGCGGATTTCCGCATTACACCTGGAGCAACGCCGATGCGACTCGATGTTTAACCCCGCAACGGACCCCCAATTGTCATTGTTATTTAAATAATTGTTTTTTTTCCTTGTCTTTTATCTTTTTTCGTCGAACAGCAGTTTATCTCCAGACTTTTGTTCCTTTTTCACAATGTTTTATTTATTTTCTCGATCCATAAACGTTTCCGGGTACGTCGAGGGAATAATTTTGTTTTTCTTTGCAGATTTTTGATAAGTTTTTAATGAAATTTTTCGAAATTTGAGAAAACGAGATGGAATTTGTTTGGATTTTTTTTTAAACGTATTTTTTTGGTTGGTGTGTTATTGTATGGAGAGGTTTGCAATTTCATTGAGAAAATAGAGGAATAAAAAGGAACAAAAATCTTTCACGGACATCTCTTCGAATTAAATTCAATGCCGTGGTTGGAATAAATAGCGACAAATAAATTACGCTCCGTGCGCTTCCGGCGGTAAGAATTCCTTCTCGGCTACTCGTCCTTTTCTCCTCCCGTCCACTCGGTTCATTCTACGTCGAAGTGGAGAAAGATAAAAATGACGATGAAAAAAAAAAGGCGCGTATAAATGTGAGAAAGAAAGAGAAGAGAAAAGGAAAAAAGAAATGGAAAAGCTTCGATTCACGTCTTACGTGTACGTACGAGCGGGGATCGAGCTTCGGTGGAGTGCCTCGTAAATCATCGCGGATCCATTGAAAGGCCGCGGAGTGTGACGGTGACAGCAAAATGATTTCACCCTGGCAATGATCCAGGAAACTCTTGATACCGAGAGCATCAGCACGCGTCCGACTTTTGCTATGTTCGTTAACTCTGGGAGAGTGTGAGTTAGAGAGAGAGAGAGAGAGAGAGAGGGAGAGAGAGAGAAGAGAGAGAAGAGAGAGAGAGAGAGAGAGAAGAGAGAGAGAGAGGAGAGAGAAAAGAGAAAAGAGACAGAAGAGAGAGACAGAAGGGAGAGAGAAAGAAAGAGAGAGAGAGAGAGAGAGAGAAAAAAGAGAGAGAGAAGACAGAGAGGAGAGAGAAAGAGAAGAGAGAGAGAGTGAGAGAGAGAGAGAGAGAGAGAGAGAAGAGAGAGAGAGAGAGAGAGAGAGAGAGAGAGAGAGAGAGAGAGGTGAAGAGGACGCGAAGAGTTGGACAAAGATCTTTTAATGCTCGTCTCGATGCTGCGAGATCCGAGACGTTTCTATTCACGCGTCCACAACTACGAACAGTCGCACGATCGTATCTCAAAAATTCATCCCCAACGAGAGTTCATGAAAATTCACGCATTTTCATCTTTACGTATCCGCGAGACAAGCAAACGATTCAATTTTCCCACTCGAAATTCCATTGTTCGATTAAATTTCGATCAACAAAATTCGGATCAATTAAAATCTAAAACTGTAACGAAGATTTTGATAAATTTTTGATTAAATTCTACGAATTTGGTTGTGACAATTTAATTAACTTTGATAAAGTTCGCGTGACGTAGAGATTGAAGGTCAATGAGAAGTTTTTTATTTTTATCAATTTTTTATTCGACTCATAAATTATCGGAGAGATTAATAGTTTTTTTTTTTTTGGTTCGCCTCGGTACCAGCTGCGTTCGCGCGTACACGTGTGTATAGCGCAAAATTTCGCAAATTATGCATCAATCTATTCTTATATAGCCGCGAAAGTTCACTATTATTACTGCCAACTGAAACGAGTGTATATACGAGCGCACTATTATTACTTTCCACTGTGCTATAACTGTATAGCTATATAGGTATGTATAGACACATTGACGTAGTCATTTTTTCATCTTGCAATGGAGCCTCGCGGAGAAAACGTATGAATAAGCGAGACGGGAAGGGAAGATCGTCTAAATAAAACGTTCCTTATAGGTAGGATGCAAGATTTGTCGTTTTTTGTATCGTCCTTAGAATTCACTCGACTCGTAGGTATAACGTAATTCGTCGCAAATTTATTTACAAAATTCTTCAATGTACTGTCATAAATAACGTTTTGATTAATTATCATTATTACATTGATAAAATCTTCGTTTTTTTTGGATTGAATAATAATTTTTGTTAATCGTTAATTCATTCGTAATAATAATTGATATTATTGTTATTTTGGTTAAAAGAAAAATAGGACTTGTCTGTCTTTATTTTTTGCTCGTTAATCGTTAATACACAATAATTAGAATTATTATTGTTATTTTCATTAAAAGAAAAAAGGACTTTCTTATCTTCCCACTAAATTTATTTTTTGCTCGTTAATTATCAATTCACAATAATAATAATTATTATTGTTTCTCTCGTAAAATTTTTTGCTTGTTAATCATCAATTTACAATAATAATAATAATTATTATTGTTATTATGGTTAAAAGAAAATATAACTTTCTTGTCTTCCCACTAAATTTATTTTTTGCTCGTTAATTATCAATTCACAATAGTAATCATTATTATTATTCCTCTGGTTAAATTTGTTGCTCGTTAATCATCAATTTACAATAATAATAATTATTATTATTGTCATTTTAGTTAAAAGAAAATAGAACTTTCTTGTGTTCCTACTAAATTTACTTTTTGCTCGTTAATTATCAATTCACAATAATAATAATTATTGTTGTTCTTTTGGTTAAATTTTTGGCTCGTTAATCATCAATTTACAATAATAATT
The DNA here is from genome assembly GCA_946811545.1 of Netelia fuscicornis. Taxonomy (NCBI): domain Eukaryota; kingdom Metazoa; phylum Arthropoda; class Insecta; order Hymenoptera; family Ichneumonidae; genus Netelia; species Netelia fuscicornis. The sequence continues at coordinate 2,668,175 of OX328012.1, read as the reverse complement.
ATTATTATTGATACTTTGGTTAAAAGAATATAAAACTTTCTTGTCTTCCTACTAAATTTACTTTTTGCTCGTTAATTATCAATTCACAATAATAATAATAATTGTTGTTCTTTTGGTTAAATTTTTGGCTCGTTAATCATCAATTTACAATAATAATTATTATTATTGTTATTTTGATTAAAAGAAAATAGAACTTTCTTATCTTCCTACTAAATGCATTTTTTGTTCGTTAATTATCAATTCACAATAATAATAATAATTATTGTTTTTCTGGTAAAAATGTTTACGTGTTAATTATTAATTTACAATAATGATAATTACTATTGTTATTTTGGTTAAAAGAAAAAATAGGACATTCCTGTCTTCCTACTAAATTTATTTTTTACTCGTTAATTATCAATTCACAATAATAATAATTATTGTTGTTCTTTTGGTTAAATTTTCGGCTCGTTAATCATCAATTTACAATAATAATTATTATTATTGTTATTTTGATTAAAAGAAAATAGAACTTTCTTATCTTCCTACTAAATGTATTTTTTGTTCGTTAATTATCAATTCACAATAATAATAATAATTATTGTTTTTCTGGTAAAAATGTTTACGTGGTAATTATTAATTTACAATAATAATAATAATTATTGTTCGGCAAAAGTTAAATAATTATTATTATTCGGCAAAAAGTAAAAATAGGACTTTCCTGTGTTCCTATTGAATTTATTTTTTGCTCATGAATCATATATATACATATGTGTGTCTCGTTCTGGGCGTTCTTGATCGGTCTGTTCCGGTGTAATGCGGTGAGTTTACAGGTTGTGTGGGTTCAATTCTCCATCGAGACGTGGACGAATTCTCGTACGAAAGAAAAAAACAGAGAGAGAGAGAGAAGGAGAGAGATTAAGTAAGTGAGCGAGCGAGTGAGAGAGAAAATTGGGTTTTAGCATATACAACCGGAAGGATATTGCGCAAACGGAAATGCATGCGGCCCAGAATAGCCTTTGTTTCTTCGGTCTCCATTCAGGAATGCACCTGAAGAGAAGACCGCACGGACAATGCGAGGATAAGGGCCGAGAGAGGGAGCGCGCGCGCGCGCGCCCGAGCTCTTCCCCATACAGCAGAATGGGAAGGATGTGGAGAATTATAAGCTTACATATATGTCATATACTCTCCACTACATACACACACACACATATATATATTCATTTATTTATCATTTTTATTTCCCATAAAAAATAAAAAATAAAAATAAAATCATTTATTATAAATAAATTTATGAGTCGTTAATAGTCAAATAAAAATAAAATTAATTGTTATAGATAAATTTACGTGTCGTTAATAGTCAAATAAAAATAAAATTAATTGTTATAAATAAATTTACGTGCCGTTAGTAGCAAAATAAAAATAAATTAAACAAAAATAAAATGAATTATTATAAATAAATTTACATGTCGTTAATAGTAAAATAAAAATAAAATTAATTGTTATAAATAAATTTACCTGCCGTTAGTAGCAAAATAAAAATAAATGACATAAAAATAAAATGAATTATTATAAATAAATTTACGTGTCGTTAGTCTTAAACAAAAATAAATAAAATAAAAATAAAATTAATTGTTATAAATAAATTTACTTATCGTTAGTAATAAGGATCACATAAGAAACAAGTTTTCATTGTCCTCGATTCTTATGATTTGTCTTAAGCAAACACGAGGAAGGGACGTAATTAACATGGGACATAATTTATAAACCGAGATTTAATGGCAAAATGAAAGTCTCGCACGTTAATAGAAAAAAAAAATAAAAATAAAAATTTTTAACATATAAAAGTCCAAGTAGGAAGCGACGTTAAACAACTAGACGGAGATTAGGTTCGTGCGTCCGTGGACGTTCCTGGTGACGGGGGTATCTCTTCGACTTAATTGCCAGTCTCATAACCCAGGTATACGAGAGACAAAGAGAGAGACAAAGAAAAAGAGAGGGAGAGGGAGAGAGAGAGAGAGAAAGTCTACGCGATGAGAATTGCGCGTGCGTTTTGCTCGTTCAACGCGAGAGATCGCTAAAAGCGTTAACCCCTAAATGCGCTCGCGCATGCGTTATCCGCGATGTCTACCGAGATGACCCGAAGTGTAGAGAGCGCGCAATTTCAGTTTATCTCCTTCTTTCTTTCTCTTTCTCTCTGTCTTAGCGAAGGAAAGAAGCGTGTGATAATCCGCGAGATTGCCGTACAAAATTGTTTCAAGCTCTTTCTCTCTCTCATCCACACACATACACACACACACGATACGTGGGAAAGGTCAGTGCACACGATGCAATTTCCCCGGTCCAGACATTTTACGAAGCTATTGAACCTTGCGCTCGATAATTTCCTCCAAGCTACAGAAAACGAAGGAAAAGAAATGAAAAAGAAAGGAATCTATCGTCTTCATTCCCTCGATATCGTCCTCATTTTTAACTTATTATCAACGATTATTATCATTATCGCAGATTGGTACGACGCATAGCGATTATTAAATCGCGTCTGGTTCTCCTCACCTCCGGGGTTAGGAATCCGAAAAATGACAAATGTTATTAGACCTCGGAGAGTTTCTCGGACGCTGCACTCTCGAGAAATTGGGACCCGAAAAAAGGGTCGCGAGAGGAAGAATTTTTACGAAAAAATTCACTCTCGAACACCGATCATTATTGCCGGGTCAGAAAGACTTTGGGAGAGAGAGAGAGACAGTAGAATATTTCTAGTGAAAAAAATGGCTGCGCCACCACACTACGTTTACTGGCTCTATTAAGTCGTTACGACTGCGTGCGCCATCTAGTGTTAGATATATATATATATATACGTAGAAACCCTTTTTCTCTTTGCCTCCTTCTTTCTTTCCCTCTACCTGCTCTAGCGCGCGTTCTTTTTCGCGGTAGCTGGTTAAAGTATCTTCTTTAGCTCCAGGACTCGTAGGAACGAAATGAGAGAGAGAGGGGGAGGATTCCGGAACAACGACAAATTCGAGAGAGAGATTTTGCCCGAAGGCTGGTTCGTCTCTCCTCGAAGGGTTCGAGGAGATATTCCCCTTTCTCTATCGGTTCAAATTTTTGTTCTTTATCTCCTTTTTTCATTTTGGCTTTGCTTGTTTCGTAGAGAGAGAGAGAGAGAGAGGATTGCAGGAAATTTCTACGAAAATGCATGGGTCGACTGTCACGCTAGTATTCAAAATTATCCAAAAAAGGATACATGTTGTGTGGTAAACGAGAATATGGGACACATCGAGACAGCACCAAAGTTCTTCGAGTCACGAGAGATACTTGGGAAGCTCACGATGGCCCTCGGTGATACAATTTTGAACCCATAGTTCGCGAATTTTTTGAGTTTTTTTGGTTTTTTGGTTTTTTTTTTGCATTTTTCGTTCGTTATCTTAGCTTCGAGGCAACTCGGTCTCGAACATTCTTCTTGGTCCCTCGGGGTTTCTGACCCTGTCTAGGAATTTCATTTATTTTGCTTTTTATGATTCGAGTAACGTAAAAATTGATGAATTTTTGATTAAAAAACAAATTTTTTGGATTTTTTTTTGGATTTTGGAGCTGAAAATTCAACGAGCGTTCGATAAATTTGAGGTAAAAGAGCCGCTGGCTGTTAAAACGTACACCTGTGCCTAACCAGCTGTATTTTATTTGTTAAAAAAAATAAGAAAAAACGGAGCTAATTCATCGCGTGTTTGTTGTAGAAGATTCGATTTTTGAGATTATTGTTTCTTTTTTGCTTTCTTTTCTTGACGCTCTTGGTTATAATGAATAGCGTTCTCGTCGCGTCGAAAATTGCACGAAGTGTGTTCACACTTGTGGATACAGAAGCGCGCGTGTATAATGATGCGCGAACGAGACGAGGTGGAATAATGGGAAAATAGCGAGACGAGGAGAGATAGCGAGAAACGAGCTTAATAGATTTTTTTTGTTGAAGAGAGAACGATGATTATTATTGCGAAATAAATGATTTACCAAAAAAAAAATTAATTTTCTCTCATTAAACGAAATTTCTATTTTTAAAATTATTATTATTATTAATAAATGCAATTTTTGATTTCCGGCAATTTCTCCTAAATTAAATTTCGTTCAAAATTCGCTCAAATTTCAATTCAAATTTCTGATTTCCGCCAAATTTTGCACAAAAATTGTGAAATCAGTTTGGGCCAAACTCGTTCCTTTTTTCCAAAAAGTCATCGACATTTTTGGGGTTTGAATTCGGATTTTATTATGATTAATAAATGCACCTTTTTATTTCCGTCAATTTTTTCTAATTTAAATTTAGTTCAAGATTCGTTCAAATTTCAATTCAAATTTTTGATTTCCTTCAAATTTTGCACAGAAATTGTGAAAATGAATTTGGACCAAATTCGTTCCTTTTTTTCCTTCCTTTCCCAAAAAATCGTCGACATTTCTTGGGTTTGAATTCGGATCTTATTATTATTAATAAATGCAACTTTTTATTTCCGCTAACTTTACCTAATTTAAATTTGGTTCCAGATTCGTTCAAATTTTAATTCAATTTTTTGATTTTCTTCAAACTTTACACAAAAATTGTGAAATCAGTTTGGACCAAACTCCTTCCTTTTTTTCCTTCGATCGCGCGCAGACATTTGGAAGATAAAAAAAGATCTTCGATATTTTTTGGGGCGTCGAGTGTTGAAAACTCGTAGAGAATGGTCAGCGCGAGAGCTTTTAACAACGCCGTGAGCCACCTATCGCGCTCCGGGCGATCCGAGATATTATCGTCGCGGTTCGCACATTTGGCGGAAAAAAAATTAGGGCCCCCATGCAGTTTTCTGTCTTTCGCTGGCGTGCGGAGGGCCCAGTTTTTGTTTTTGTTTTATTTGATTTTTTTCAAAATTTTTTGATTGCCCGCGCGCGGTCTCTGCTCGAAAAAGGAAACGTTTCGTCCGAGATTTCGTAGAGTCCGTTGCACGGGGGTTGCGGCGCTGTCTGGACCATTGTTTACTTCTCTTTCTCTCTCTCTCTTCCTCCTCCTCCTGGGTCCCTTGACTCTTTTCGTCTAGTTCGAAAGCCCCGAGGACACGTCGCGATTTCTTTTTCCTCGCCTCTTTTGTCTCGGTCATTTCGAATTATTCTCTTTTTTGCCTCGCTTTTTTTTATTCTTTTTCCCTCTTCCATCGTTTCTATCTTGCCGCACTTTGCACGCAACGTCGAGTCAACTTCGTCGCGTCGTTCGTCACAGTCTTTCTCCCTTACAAAAAAATCTTCGATTTATCACGTTTTTATTATCTTTCTCGATTAAAATCGGATCTTTTTTTTACAAAAATTTTGCAAAGATCGAATCAATTCGAAGATATTTGATTTTTTTTTGTCTCTCCGGCAAGATGGAGGCAATTTTTTGAAGACGATGGAAATTCCGTAGGTTAAATTATGCGAAAAGCGAGGAACGAGTCGAGGAAAATAAAACGAAAAAAAAGTCTCGAGACTTTGTTAGCTGGAGGGTTCAAGTTTCATGAAGACATCGATGCTCGCCCACGCGTCTTGAAACTTGGACACGTTTTATGCATACATGTACTTAATACAATTTCATTTCCTATGTGCTCATGTATATATATATATATATATATATACATGTAGGTTTGTGTTATTTTGCATGTACAACGCATTGTATAGCGAGGTGATTTCTCATTGTAGGTGGAGAGTTGCATCGGGGAGTAGATAAAGTAAGACAGAGATAGATCGAGTGAGAAGGAGGGAGGGAGGACGCGAGAGTGGGGGGGGGGGGGTATGGGGGGAAAGGGACAAACAGGGAGAAGATCGAAAGGAGTTATTGACTCGTTCGATCCTCTCCGTTGGGTTACGCCCCTCCGCGAGCGTTCGCGACCTACCTCAACAACTTATTGAGTTACAATCTTGCCCGAGAGCACCGACTCGCGCTACGTCCAATTTTATACGATGCGTATGACTTCGCGAAAGTGCATTCGAATTAGGAACGAGTATTGGCGATTATTTGGTTTTTCTTTTTCATATTCGAGTTTCTAATTCCGTCAAATTTTTGTTATTCCTACTTGACTCAAGTCGATTCCACTTGATTTTGCACAATCCTACTTCACTGAAATTGATCCTATTTGATTTAAATCGATCCTATTTGACTCGAATAAATCCTATTTGATTGAAATCCATTTTGTTTGACTCAAATCTATCTTATTTGACTCAAATCTATCCTATTTGACTCAAATTCATCCTATTTGACTCAAATTAGCTATATTTGACTCAAATGCGCCATATTTTACTCAAATCGATCCTATTTGTCTCAGATCGATCCTATTTGATTCAAATCGATTCTATTTGACTTAAATCCATCCTATTTGACTCAAATCGACCCCATTTCACTCAAATTGATCCTATTTGACTCAAACCGATTCTATTTGAGTGAAATCGATCCTATTTGACTCGAATCGATCCTATTTGAATCGAATTGATCCTATTTGATTCGATTCGATCCTATTTGACTCGAATCGATCCTGTTTGACTCAAATAGATTCTATTTCACTCAAATCAATCCTATTTGACTCAAATCAATCCTATTTGACTTAAATCGATCCTATTTGACTCGAATTGATTGTATTTCACTAAAATCAGCCCTATTTGACTCAAAATCGATTTCTTTCGATTAATTCCGATCAATTTTCGATCGGATACGAATTTATTTATTTCCTCAATCGAAATAAATATTATACGATCGAAATGAGAATAATTTTAAGCGTAAAAATACCGTTATGCTCGCGTCTATGGCGAGAAATAAGGAGATAGGAGAGAGAGAAAAAGAAGTCGTGTAGCGCGGAGGCGGACGAGCGGTCGGCGATAGTTCGATGGATAATTCGCAGCCCCGAGGGATTAAAGGGTGTTGAGCCACGTACGTTGTAGATTTTTATTTCTTTTTCGCAATGTTTATATATATACATATGTGAATTAAACGCACTTGGTCGATTTGCCACTGTACCCGGTTTCGACGTTTCTTCTTATTTCACCAGATATCGCGTATACTATATATATATGTATAATGCATATAAAGTGCATATATGCACTTTATATATTTTCGACGAGTCTGTATCGAGAAATCTTAGCTTCTCGCTATTTTTTCCAACATTTTTCTCTCATCGTTCGTTTTCTCTCCTCTGTCTCTCTCTTCCTCTCTTTCTTTCTCTGTCTCTATCTCTCTCTTGAAGATATCCAACGCACTTAATCACTCGACTAAGAACCGGGCGTGTCTCGTTCTCTTTCGCGCCTAGAATCTGATGCGATGTTAAGCAACTCACCGGGCGAAAAGGTAAGTTTTGCCGGACACCCCGAGGGTCGCGAATACAAATTCTCCTCTTCCAAGCTCTTCTCGCGTGTGAGAAAAAAATATGGCGAAAGAGCCAACCGAGAAGAAAAAGGCAAATCGACAACGAAAAAGTTTTGTGGAATTGTCCGTATCTTCGCGTGAGTGTCGGGGTCGTTCTTTAAGAGAGAGAGAGAGAGCGAGAGAGTAAGAGAGTCCTTCGGGCGTTATCGCGAATGTAACGACCGCTCACGAGACACTCCGTAAATATAACGATAATAAACCCAGGATGATACACGAGTACGTAGACACAGTTACCGATAAGAAAAGTAGATTAACCAATTTTTTAATTAATAACATTTTTAATAAAAAAAAGATTCGACACGTCAATTTTTTTATACGATGAAATTTATTTTTTATTTTTCTTCGATATAAGACAATTTCTTTTTCAATTTATCAAAAAAAAAAAGCAAAATTGATCAAAAAGCAAATTTCTTCTCGCTGATAATTTAATTTAACGGAAACGCATTGTTTTTTCTTGCGTCGCAGGGAGTAAAGTTGGCGATCTCGCGAGAGGGCGAAGAGCTGAGAGGAGGAAATGCCTCGTGGGGGTCCGAGTACTCTCTGCCTCTCTCCCTCCCTCTCCCTTTCCCTTACGACAATTATATATAGATATATAAACAGGAGATGCACCTCGCGATGTCTTTATCGAAGAAGAGCAAAGGGACGTGCTCGCACGCCGAGGGAGAGAGAATCGCTCGACACTCGTCGACTCTCTCTCTCTCTCTCCCTCTTTCTCTTGTTCTCCGAGGATATACAAGCCAACGGGGGCGATCTCATCCCAGGGTTCTCTTCGATCGCTGCTACGTGCTCCCGCATGCTGCTGGGTGACGGGTACGCCCGCGAGAGGCCTCTCCTATTTAATTATCGAACGATTACCATCGACGCAGTCTCTCTCTCTCTCTCTCTCTCTCTTTTCTCATCGTCATCGTCAACGGAAAGACCGCGCCCTCTTGCAACGAGCGATACCGATCACCGACTCTGCGTACCACGACCGTAGTCCATAGACACCCTCGCCCTCCTTCCTTCTCCCTCCACTTTTTTCTAAACTTTGCAAAGGAACTATTATTACCGGCGTAACTCACGGGCGACTATTTATAGGTCAGCTCCGTCCGACAGTGCGATCTATTCTTGTCTTTTTTTGCTAACGAAAAAAAAAATTATTCTATTTTTTTTAAATTCCTTTTTTTTTAAATTATTTTGATCTCGTATATGGATTAACAAAAAGACGATAATAATATGCATATATTGTGGGTCTTTGGCGAGTCTCGAAACGGATTCGACGCGCTGATACGAGAACGATGTGCGCGTACGAGGGACAAAGAGAAAGAATAAAGGCTCTCGTTTTCTCTTTAGCTCTTTTCTCGAGAAGGAGGAAGGGAGTTGTGGAGGGGAGGAGGCGCTTCCTCGATCATTGTACGATGATATCGATTTCTTTACGACGAATGATAGATCCGACGATGATTTATCTCTCGCGGCTACCTCGCTTATATTCTTCGTTTCGCCCCCCCCCCCCCACCTCCCCCTCCCCCGCTGGCACTTTGCTTCCTTCTTTCTTCTTATCTTCTTCTTATCGACGCACGTTTATCTATCGATACCTTCTGGTAGCAGGACAGACGCACATTTATATATAGTGCGTCTGTCTATATATACAGGGTGAATTTCATAAGATGTAACCGACTTTATTCTAAGATAGATGCGATCATTACAAACAAAAGTTGCAAATATACATTGGGGATATTTTTAATAGTTTACGAGATATAACGTTTTAAAGTTGGTCCAATCAGAGCGCGCCGAGAAGCGTTGGAGCAGCCCACTCCCCGCCCTAGCAGCCAATGCCGGAGAAATAAAAATTACTGCGTAATAATATAATAAATAGAATTGACTGTTTTGAATTTTGCAACCCCAAATGTAACGCACTACACTGTGCTATCTCTACGGCTAGGGCAGGAGTGGGCGGTTCCAACGCTTCTCGGCGCACTCTGATTGGACCAACTTTAAAAATTGATATCTCGTAAACTATTAAAAATATCCCTAATGTATATTTGCAATTTTTGTTTGTAATGATCCCATCTATCTTAAAATAAAGGCTGTTACATCTTCTAAAATTCACCCTGTATAGACTGCCAGGTGTGCCCTTCCGTCGACAAATTTTTTTTTTTTAATTTTTCTTTTTTTTTAATTGCACTCGTTCGGAGAGAAGATAAAGGGTTCAACCCTTTATCTTCGCTCTGTCTTATTCAACAGTTGCGATACGTTTGATCCGATCGAAATTCGATATTCAAATTTTCACGGTACCGACCCTCGTTAATTCGGGCTCGTTATTGTTTCTTGTTTCTTTTTCTGGACTTTAGGTTATTTTTCTTTTACCTTTTTTTTCACGAAACAACTCGTAGTCCTACTCTCTCTCTCCCCCTATTGGAAAAAAATCGATCGATTCATTCGATATCGAGCACTAATTATTCGTTCGCGAAACATTCGTCCGGGGAGGAACGAAGGGGAGGCGGCGGGAAGATAACGAAAAAAATAATGGAAAAAAAGGTCCTGGCGAAAGTGATTTCTACCGTCTCGATGATTAATAACAACTAGAGTTCCGACTCGGGACTCTTCATTATATTACCCACGGGCAAGAACCGTATTTTCCCTCATGAAAGTATCGATGAGAAACAAATAGACGAACAAAAAATAATTGAAATAAAAACAATATATAAAATACGATAAGTACGAAAAATAATTAATAATATAAATCCAAAAAAAAAAAAATAAAAAAAGAACGCGTAGCGAGAGAGAGTGTAAAGCGCGTCATCGCCGTCCGTGGATTTCACCGGGTTTGAAAACGACGGGATAATGAGCGTTCGCGGCTACACCCCTCCTCCCCCCCTGGCCCCTGTTATTATGCGTTACTGAATGCCCGTGAAAGATAAATGCTCGAGCGCACTCTCTTGGTGGACCTCTCGCTCGTGCCTCTTCTCACAACCCAACGCACACACATACACACACATACACACGTATATATATATATATAATATTATAAGATATATAATATAACATAATATAATATAATATAATATGATATATCATAATATAATATAATATAATATAATATAATATAATATAATATAATATAATATAATATAATATAATATAATATAATATAATATAATATAATATAATATAATATAATATAATATAATATAATATAATATAATATAATATAATATAATATAATATAATATAATATAATATAATATAATATAATATAATATAATATAATATAATATAATATAATATAATATAATATAATATAATATAATATAATATAATATAATATAATATAATATAATATAATATAATATAATATAATATAATATAATATAATATAATATAATATAATATAATATAATATAATATAATATAATATAATATAATATAATATAATATAATATAATATAATATAATATAATATAATATAATATAATATATTATATCATATATAATATATCATATATAATTTATTATATATGTATTTTTGCTTGGCATTTAAATCTTTTGCCTCGGTTTCGCGAGGACTTCCGCATCCGGCGACCCATGCGCGCGGACGAGAAGAGTCCGCTACGTTTCTGCGGTTGAACTTGAATTAATAGGCGTCCGCGAGGAATTCATCTTCGCGAGCTTTTGCTCGAGAAAGATTTTTTCATCCCTGGAGCAGGAAGGGCGGCAGAAAGGAACAGAACGCGCTCGTCAAGCACTGAGAAACGTCAGGATCGTTGTACATTCGTGCCATGACGTCGCAAAAAAGTTTTCTCGAACGAGTTCGACTCGATAAATGCATTCTTATCGCCAAACATAATCGCGACTGCAATTTTTATTTACATTTTACGAAATTAATATTTTCCTTTTTTTTTCATCAATAAAAATATTTAATTATCGACTGTTACAATTTATTTTCATATCAATTTTGTTACAAATGATTGCACACGATTATGCCATAAAATATTTGTTTTCCAAGAAGCAATTAGATTAACGAAAAACAAAAATTACAGTTTGAAAAAAAAAACATAAACTTTAATTATTCGACGTTTTATCGGTTCGCTCGTATCTTCCACGAGAGTTATACGAGCGAGTTGCGAGCACGCTACTCGAGACGCTCAACAATGGAGAAGCGCATGACGCGTATGACGAGCGTTCGCCAGAGACGATTCCGCTAACGCGCATGCGCGCGCGCGAGTGAGCGAGCGCCACTCGATCAAATCAAGCCGCGAGCTATGCGTGGAAGCGTTTTGCTACGTGCGAGAGATAAACGCGACGTCGATTCCCCGGTGTGTCGTTCGTCCTGGTGCGAACCGTTAAATCGATGAATTCTTTGAGGAATGCGCCATTTTATTTATACACACACACACACGCATATCTATATAAATAAAAAAATAAAGTGTGCACGTTTTTCACATAGAGAAGACACAATTCGCGCAAGGATAATAGGAGACCGAGACGGACAATAGACGAGTAACTCGCCGTAAAGAAATGAGAACGAGAGAAAGAGAAAGATAGAGAAGCTACTCGCGCGCCTCTCGCGGCCGTCTCGCGTACTTTATTTACGTTATTTCGCATTTTTTTTGTTTCGATGATCATTCAGAGCGCACTTCCGGCACGTAGCGGTGGAATTTGTGGCATAAATATATACATATATATATGTAACGCGTGAGTTGCGATTACTCATCGACAGTAAAGATCGCACTTATACATACATATATATATATATGTGTATATATATATATATGTACGTATAGAAATATAAATGGGATGAAGAAAAAGAAATTAACGACATTCGTTCGTCGTCGTTAGGCACAGACAGCGACACGCGGTAAACGATTACGGTGATTCCTCTCCAAGTCCATATATACTTGCCTATATATACGTATATATATATGTATACGTAAATATATATACATATATATATGTATATTGAGACGATAGAACGAAGAGAGCTCTTTCTTTCATCTGTATATCACGCTGAGAAGATTCGTGCCGAGTCACGTGCCCAGAGCCACGGTAGGTTTTCATACAGTACGTTATCATGGAGGAGAATAGAGACGAGGAAGAAGCTTCCAACTCCCGGACCTGCCCCACTCTCGCATTATACACACCGGTACACACTTTATTATACACACCCGACGTTGGTATATACCGAGCTTAACCGTGGTAGCCTTCGACGATGATCATCAAATACAGTATAAATCTGTCTTAGGTACGATGAGACGTATATGGGGGAAAAAAGAGGATTGATAAAAACAAAAAACAAAAAAAAACAAGGATAGAAAAAGGGTATGAAATATACGAAAAGAATTTTTTTTCTTGGTTACTTTTTACGTTACTAATTATACGTCGTTGGTGGGATATTTTTTTTGAGGTTATGCATGGTCGTACCTAACCTAAAATATTTGTATTCTCGATGCTTTTTGTTAAAGCGCATGCGCGCGACTTTTTGAGGTTAGGTACACGCTTGGTACGTACCTAACCTTGAAAAAAGCGCGGGAATAACTTTGAAATTAACGAATTTGTTTGGATCGTTGATAAATAAGATAGGCATGAGTTTGGAAAATATTCTTTCTTTATGTTTTTTGCTGTGGAATTGGAGGAAAAATATAAATGGAGGGGTTATATCTACTCGTATCGCCGTTGGTGGAATATTCTTTTTTGAGGTTATGCACGGTCGTACCTAACCTAAAATATTTGTATTCTCGATGCTTTTTGTTAAAGCGCATGCGCGCGACTTTTTTAGGTTAGGTACGTACCAAGCGTGTACCTAACCGAAAAAAGCGCGGGAATAATTTCAAAATTAACGAATTTGTTTCGAACGTTGATAAATAAGATAGGAATGACTTTGGAAAATATTCTTTCTTTTTGTTTTTTGCTGTCGAATTGGAGAAAAAATATAAATGGAGGGACTATACCTACTCGTATCGCCGTTGGTGGTTGTAAAACATACGTAATCGGCCGAGTACCCCGACGACGATCTACGACGTGCTATATTAACCCGAGAATTCCCTTTCCGTTCTCTTTCTCCCTTTATCATTCTCTCTCACTCTCTCTCTCTCTCTCTCTCTCTCTCTCTCTCTCTCTCTCTATGTTTCTCTCAACGACAAAGTAATACCCCATGCACGGTCCACAATGGAGTGCGAGGCGCGGCGGCAGCGTATTACCGCAATTACCATTATTATTGCAATTATGAGGATTGCCCGTGGCGAGTGAGAATTACGCCGGGTTATACAGCGCGACTCATCCTTCTCTCTCTCTCTCTCTCTTTCATCTCATCTCTACCCTTTTCATCCTTCCTCCTCTCTCACATGCGCACATTCAACTGCGCATAGACATAGAGAACCTCTCCTCACGTTTCGTTTTTCTCTCCAAACAGTTTCCGTATATCTGCACAATGCGTTTTTCTTTCTCCATAGAATTCATATAAAACATGATTTTTTATTTTTAAATTCGCGAGAATTCACCCTACCGAGATATAGAATTTCCGTGTCTATTCTCGTATAGAGAAGTACACGATTTTCAGCTTCGCAAGAAGTTGAGAAAAGAAAAAGAAAGAAAACTAGAGAGAGATGTGGAAAGAAAGAGCGCCCTCTGTGAAAGCGTGCTCGGAAGTGGCGCCGCCCCGCGGTGGTCTTTTGGACTTCGTCGAGCGCGAGACCGTGGGGGGCTGGTGAGAAAGAGAGGGAGATTCAAACGTGATTTTAGACGATGATGAGAACGCTCCGTGTCGGCGATGAGAGCTTCGTCCCACAGCGATGATTATTATACACTGTGACGAAGATTTGCTACAGGAATAATATGTGAATATACACTAGCGCTCATATATATATAAATAGATATTTTTCTTTTATATTCGCGAAGCTCGAGAGAAGATCGCCGTGAATTTTGTTCGATCGCGCGTTAAACGTCCAACCGTTAGAACGTAGCGGTGTTTTCATCCTCGTCACGTGACACACGTGCCCCATCCACTTTCAGCCAAGATCGTTCGATCTGACACTCGAATTATTATTCTACAAATCAATCTTACAATTCAATTTTATCAAATAAAATTCGAACAAACTACACAATTTTCAAAAATCCACATCACCAGATTTCAAAAATTCACAATTTTCAAAATCGTCAGTATTTCGTTTGATGGCCACTCGAATTATTATTCTACAAATCAATCTTATACAATTCAATTTTATCAAATAAAATTCGAACGATCTACACAATTTTCAAAAATCCAAACAATTTCATAAATTAACACAAATCTCAACAATTCTCTACATTATTATTTTTAATTAAACAAATATTTACACTACATTAATTTATTAACAATTTCTTTACGTAAGTATTTCGTTAGATCGCCACTCGAATTATTATTCTACAAATCAATCTCACGATTCAATTTAATCCAATAAAATTCGAACGAACTACACAATTGTCAAAAATCTAAACAATTTCATAAATTAACACAAATCTTAACAATTCTTTACATTATTATTTTTAATTAAACAAATACTTAAACTACATTAATTTATTAACAATTTTTTTACGTCAGTATTTCGTTCGAGCGCCACTCGAATTATTATTCTACAAATCAATCTCACGATTCAATTTAATCCAATAAAATTCGAACGCTCTACAAAATTTTCAAAAACCCAACCAATTTCCTAAATTAACACAAATCTCAACAATTCTCTACATTATTATTTTCAATTAAACAAACATTTAAACCACCTTAATTTATTAACATTTTTTTTACATCAGTATTTCGTTCGAACGATTTTTTTCCAGAATGGAGAATTAATCTCGTGTGTTTTCTCGGTGGGTTGGCGAGCACGTGGGAACTCGGTCTCGGTACTTGCACACGCTGAGAGATCTCGTCTCTCCCTCCCTCTCTCTCTCTCTCTTGGTGTAGCTCCTGGTGATCGGATTCTGCCGTGTGTGTATAGCGTATTACAAATAGTTGGGAGCAGGCGTCTCCTCGTTGTATCAGGGTAGAAACGTCTCTCGTCTCTTTGCTACCACACTGGGCTAAACACACATATATACATATATGCAGTTTAAGCTCCCAGCATGATCAGGGTTGAAGAAAAAGAGGAAGTAGCGAGGAGTTCCAGCGATAGGCGAGCCGGGGAACGGAGTAGTGCGTTGCCTGGTATCAATTTGTCCTGGCTGGATACTCTTATAACAATATACATATATATAAATCTGGATCCGTATACGAGTAGTAGCCAGGTCGAGAGAGCAGAATCGCCGCGAGAAAACGACCGGCGCGAGCCGAAGGTCGCTTTGTCCGAGCCGCTATCCCGCATTCTATCAAAATTCTCTTTTATCCCTCCCTCCCCCTCCTCCTTCTCTTCCCTTCCTCGCCATCTAGACTCGCGTATCTTGCACCGAGAGAGAGATCGATTTACCCTACACGCAAAAAGGTACGCGAGATACGAAATTATCCCGTGGATCGTTCTCGACGATACGGCGAATTATCGAGCGAATACTCGTACGTAACGACACGAGCGATTAAAAATAATTGTTTTTTCTTTTGTTTTGTTCTTTTTTCTTCATTTCCTTACTCTCGACTTGATCGAAAAAATACCAATGGTTTGGATCAAATTTGGGACGAGTTTGATTTTAATTGTTATTAGTATTGTTTTTTATGTTTAGTAATAAGTAGTTTTAATTATTATTATTTTTAATTTTTAGTAATAAGTAGTAATAATGGTTTGAATAAAATTTGGGACGAATTTGATTTTGATTATTATGATTTTTTAATAATAATTGTTAATAATGAATATAATGAATCAAATTTGGAACGAATTTCATTTTGATTATTATTATTATTATTATTATTTCTTAATAATAATTGTTCCCAAATTGGTCCCAAATTTTATTCCAACCATTGGTATTTTTTTTAATAAAATAGTTTGAATAAAATTTGGGGCGAATTTGATTTTGATTATTATTATTATTATTTCTTAATAATAATTATTAATAATAATAATAATCAAAATCAAATTTGTCCCAAATTTTATTCTAACTTAATAATCTAAAAATTGGTATTTTTTAAAATAATAATTATTGTCCTGTTGTTTATTTTTGCCGGTTTTTTTCTCTCAATTTTTATAAAATTGCTGTTTTTTTCTATCATTCTTTTTTTTAGCACGATCGTTTTTCGAATTTTTGTGGACAAATTGAAAAAAAAAAGAAATTCCTTTTTTTGAGGAAAGAAAAAAATCGTCGCGGTCGTTTTCGTGGAACGGCGGGCAGTGCCTCGGGGCACGTTTCACGAATCCTTTTTTCATTCTCGGTATCGGACACGAGGAAGAAGTGCAACAGCAGCAGCGCACGATGCAGCGGTCGATTATTTTCTTATTAGAGAACTTGTAAAAGATCGTGATGGCGAGGGTGGGCGAGAGAATTTGATTACAAAAGAAAAATAGAGATAGACGAATCAAGACACGGGCCTCAGATCGATTTCAATAATTTCGACGTTTTATATTTATATTCGGACGAGGGTTGAGTCTCGTCGAGCCTCGATTTTCGACGCGTTGTGAATTTTCTTCTTTCTTTCTTTCGTCTTTTTTTTTTAATTTTTTTTTTACCTTCTTCCGTCGCTTTTTGTTTCTCGTCCGTCAAAAACGTTCGTCATATCTGCATATAATTGCATTCTCGTGTCGGAAGGAAAAAACCCGGAGAGAGAATTTCGAGACGAGATAAATCGATCCTACGACGTCGATGTGGAAAGAGATCGTGGAGTGGGGGTAATCAAAATAGGTAAATTTCATTTTTTCTTTTACCCTCGTGATCGTCGAGTCGTAAATTAAAAAAAAAACATAATATTAAACAATAAAAGTAAAACAAGTAAAGTGTGTACACAAAAAATTAAATGCATCGTTTATGTTCGGAAGAGCTTTCCTCTTTAGCTTCTCGCTCTTTATTTTATTTGTTTTTATTTTTTATTGTTTATCCAACATTGCACATCGCTTAAATACATTTGGTCTCGTTCGAGGAACATTATATTGGTGGGAACTCGTTCAGTCTGCTGCAGCATACGCGTCAAAAAGAAATAAAAAACATCGAAATAATAATAATAATAATAATAATAAAACAAATTCCTTAAACTAGACGATAATCCCTCATCCTCGTGAATTTCTAAATATTATTTACAAATCGAACTGTACACGTTTGTCACGTCGCTTACGATATAACGAGATAACACAGACTCTCGTTATTTCAATAATTATTAAATTAACTATTTATAAAAAAAAAAAAAAAATTTTTCAATGTATTTACAAATTCCTTTTTCTTCTTCCTTTTTCAATTTCAAGCGAGTCGAAGAAATTGAATTATTCATCGACAATCAATGTTTCCTTTATTTCCTCCTAATCGAAATAACAACATCAATTTTTGAAATAAATCCAAATATCAAAACGAATAAATAGTCTTCTTTTTTAATTTTCTTTCTTATCGTTTCTACAAAACGGAATTCTCTCTTTTTCGTTCATACTCGAGGATTTTTTTTTTTTTTCAAGGCTGTCGAGAAGTGTCGCGAGAGAAGTGAGCGAGCATAGTGCTCTCGCGACTTCGTACGTGCAAACGCGCCGATCTACGTGGCCTGTCGACGGGCGCGCTTATGATTTCGTCAAGGTGTGACCGAAGACGAATGACGTTGATACGACAAAACGTCGTGGAGTTGGCCGGAGTGATCTTTGGCTCACTACCGAGAGCTTCCTCTCATTCCTCTCCACACAAACAAACACTCACACACACACACACACACACACACACACACACACATAGATATATAATGTAGCGAACGAATCGACTGTAACGCGCGTGCGCGAGCGCAAATGAAGACGTTATAGTACCCGGTCGAATGATTAGTGTGCGCCCCGCTGGTGTTCGTTGAGCTTATTGCCCTCACAAGAAGCCGAACAGAGTGGTCGAGAGACAGAGAGACAGAAACCCAGAGATAAAGATGAAAGAGCGAGAGAGAGAGAGAGAAAGAGACGAGATGACCGCGTGCCATTAGCGCTTTTCTTGCTTTGAAACGACTTAGCCGATACATCCGCGAGATGACGACACAATTTTTGTCGCACCTCAATCTCGCCTGTACGCAGACTCGATATAATTATACATCGACGTTCGTTCGTCTTACATTACACTCGCTATAATTTTTCACCTTTTTTTCTTTTATTTGTTTAATTCTTGTACGAAGAAGTCCTTTCTTTTTTTTTTTCATCAATTTCTTTTCTCCATATGGTTCTCGATGGAATCAATCCTCGTGTCCTTTAATTGAGGAAGAGTCTCGTATAGTTTGCGCGGCTATTATTGTAGGATGTATGTGTGTGTGTGTGTGTGTGTGTGTATTAATACCGTATGGCACATCACACTATGGTGACCGCACGGTGCATACGCCGCAGTCGCGTTTAATCACCCGCAGAGATTTTCTCTCTTTCTTTCTCGCTCGTTCATACTTCTTCTCTATTCATCTACCTACCCGGGAGCTCCGTTGCTCGGACATTATATACATAAAATATATAAAATCTCAACTCCTACGGACTGGCTCTCCCCGTGTGCCATATTACAGGTACGAAGAGGCGCCGATCCATCAATCTCGTAATTCAGCCTCGTGTACTTTTCGACGATTAATTTGATTTTTTTTTTGCTAATTTTTTTATTACTCTTTCCTCGTGGGGTTTTCTACTGTTAGTGGAGATAACGATTTCGCAAATAAATAATCGATCGTCTCGATGATAGTGAGTAGGGTGAAATTTATTGGGGACGATCCGTAGCGAATTTTTAATCGACTGGGTCGTGGGAGTTTGAATTTATGACGTAATTTTAGTTTTTGTTTTTTTTTTTCTTTGAATTTATTGTACGTTTTGTCCTTTTGAGGGTTTTTACGAGGGATTGAGGAGGAGAGTCTGTACTTTTGCAAAAATCACGGGGTGAAGAGAGAGAGAGAGAGATAAAAGCGTGGTAGCAAACATCGCACAAGCTTCCCCGCCCGTCACCATCTATCATTCTGTCAGCTAGGAGATTTCAATTTGCTCTCTTTTTGCTGCATTACTGGGCGAAAGAAGGGTCCCGGTAGGACAGGGGAGGGGGGCGAGGGAGAGAGGGGATTGGGCATGGTAGAAGCCGAGGCGAAGGAGCCCCCGGCGCGAGAACTCTCTGTGTGCAAAATTGTATTTAATTGTGATTGACTGCTAAGTGGAGATGAGAGAAAAGGTGCTCTTACATACATATATATATATGTGTGTGTGCGTGTGTGTATGGGTAACATGGATTGCAAACTTTTGCCTCGCTACACCGAAGGAGGTATTAGAGTTTCATTTATGCATCGCAAGATTTTTGCATAGATGAGCATCTCGAATTGTCCGTGGAGATCGACTACCGTGTACGCGAAGTCCTAATCGAGCCGGTGGAAATAAAATCTGAATCTAGAACGTTTTTTTTATTATTAAATTTAGAAAAATAAAAATAAAGAATTTTGCAAATTTTTGATGTTTTTCTTTAAGGGATGTGAGTTCGGTGTTTCGACGAGCTGATGTTGAGATTGATGGAAGATTGTTCTTGATTCAGGGACTTATCACCGTCGACGATTACTTCCTCGTTGAAAAAAACAGCCAAGGACTTTGAGTTTACGACAATGTATTTAGTTTTCTTGTTTTTTTTTTCTTTTTTAAATTAGCTAAGTGTATCGCAATAACTTAAACACAAACTTTTTGCTACAACGTATTTACAAGCAACGAGAATTCGTTTTGTCATCACATATTTACAAGAGATCCTTGATCGTTCGATCTCGATTCGATCGATCGTTCGATCAACATTTTCGTATTTTTGTTTAGAAAGATAGAGTCCGTTTCTTCTACAAAAAAAAAACAACACCTCACCGTTAAAACGTCAATGTTTGTGGGTAAAAACAAGTCGAGATTCGTCATTCCCTCTGTAGTAATTCGTAGAGCGCCGAGATGTAAGTCTGCGCCATCTGAAGCGTCTCGAACTTGCTGAGTTTCCTGTCGTTGCCGAGACTCGGGACGACGTCTCGTAGCCTGTCAAAAGCGTCGTTGAGACTGTTCATCCGTCTTCTTTCCCTCGCGTTAGCCGCCAATCGTCTCTTTCTCATTACTTCGACACCGGGAGCTCCAGGATTTTTCAATTTTTGCATCTGTCCGCCATTTTTCCCGGTCGTACACTCGGTAACCGAGCCGTATTCCGAGTCGAGGCCATTTTCGCTCATCATGTCCTCGTCCATCGACTGATATCTCTCGGTGTTGTCATTGACGCATCGCGCGACATTGACCCGACCTTGGGACGCGTCGTCGCTCTTGACGGACGGTAGATTGCCTCCTGTCAAAAATATAACGTCGGTTCTCGCTGGGGCGTAGAGACTGGACGGGACATCACTCTTGACAGGATAACTCTCTGTCTTGACAGAGTTGTAGCTAACGTGCGACTTCGAGCCGAGGAACACGTCGGATTGTCCACTCGTATAGTTGTGACTGTGAGAATTGTGTTCGGTGATGGATTTTTGAGTGTAATGAATATTGACATAGGCAGATCTGTTGGCAGGATTGACTGTCTCGTAAGGATTCTCGTAGGATTGATGAACCGAGTGAGAATTCGTTCTGTAAGGAAGTTTGCAGTAATCCGTCTTGGAATTTCTCGTCGCGACCTCCATCGTTGTCAATGAGTCATTGATATTTTCACCCTCTTGATGGTAACCCTCGTAAAATTCGGCGAAGTTAAAACCGTTTCCGGTTGGGTTGTAATTCGTGGAATGACCGTTACGATGATGATGATGATGATTGTGATGTTGACTGTCAACAGAGCTGACACTACCGCAGCTACTGCCTCGTGATCTCGGAGGGTGAGGATAAGACTCGTGATTGTGTCCGGTCCAACCGGCGCGACCTCCGTTCGACCCCTGAGGCGGATTTGATTCGGGACTGCTCGCGGAGCCGTAGCCCTCCGAGTCCAATAGATCGTACTGTTGAAAGCACGCGTAACTTGTCATTGTATACTTCGAGCTAAACTCTTGTTTTTGTCCCGTTCTTTTATCGACCTTCGTACTTGGTCAATGTCACTGACTCTAGTGTCAATAATAACGTAAACAAAAACCAATGCCGTCGCGCGGGTCAACACTCGTTCGTAAATAGTCTCGATTGTCCCATGACCTTCGCTGTCATCGAAAGGTCAAACGGTAAGTCGTCACTTTAACGAATCTCCCGATTGTCCGCGGATTCAAAATAAACAAACCACCGTGACGAAAACTTCGTGATACTTTATTATCGCTTCTCGACGCACGACACTTGACTAAGGCTTGAGACAAAATGTAACTTGTCAATTTGTCCTGTCACCCTGTACCAGCACGGATCGTAGCGTTGGGTGAACTGACGAGTCGTGTGGCGAGTAAGTCGCTAGTAACGTCTTGACTTCTCTCCGCCGGACGGGATCTCGTGGCTGGACCACGCTGCCCGGTTTTCTCATTCTTGGGGGATGTTCGTGGTGGGGGGAGAGATCACTTGGCGAGGGCCTCAAGGCCCTGGGCCTCGCGCGGTACTCGCGTGGTAGGAGAAGAGGCAACCGCAGGGAGAGCGAGAAGGTGAGGAGAAAAAGATGGGAGAGAGAAGGAGAGAGTCCTTCTTCTCTTCATCCCTACTCCTCGCGCGTGCGGTTTCTCTCTCTCTCTCTCTCTCTCTCTTTGCCGTTTCCTCAGGGCCCGTCAGCGCAGCGCCACAAGTGGGCAAAACTCTCTTTGTAGGAGCCGCGCTTACAGACACGCCCTCTCTCTCTCTCTCTCTCTTTCTCTCTCTCCCTACTTATATTTTTCGTTCCTCTTTCCTACATTTCGTCCTTCTTCCTTCTCTCCCTTAAATTTGTTACTTCGATTTTCGGCTGCGTGCAAGTTTGACGGCTCCAAGACGATTCTTCCACCTTGTCCTCATCTTTGCTGGGGGCTAAAACTGCTAGAGGGGGTTGCTCGAAAATTAAACCACCCTTTCCAGACTTTCAGGACTTTCGGATAATTTTCAGAATCGAATTATTTCCTGATTTCTTGACGTACTAAAAACATAAATACTCGAAACCATTTGTCTAGAATTTATTATAATTATGAAAATATAACAATGTCGACGTTCAATTTTTAATATAAAATTTAATATCGAAAAATTGAATTTTTTAAAATAAATTTGATTTAAAACTGATAAATCTGTTCTTCTCGTTTCACCTAATTCGATCGTACTAACTTTGTGGTCGGCGAAGAAAAAAAAGGAGAACAGGAGAGCGATAGAGAGAGAGAAATCAGGAGACCCGCCTCTCCGTGACCCGAGAGCGTGCCCCTCTGCTTTACGATCTGCAAACTCGAAGGACCCAAATTATCCGCCGTTGTGCGTCTCCTTTCGGACGTCCTTTCGATCCTCTCTTGCGGTCCAGCCTCGCGCAGGCTCCCTTTTGGCTCACGGACTATTCATCCCTCCTCCTTCTCCTCTCTCATCCTCGCACTTACTTTACGACACTTTAAACGCCTTGCGGGTTGGCACAGTGTGGACAAATTTGACTGTTTTACGACGGGGTCCACGAGAAAACACTTTACGAGGGCTAATATATCCGCCTGGTCCTTCGCTTTTTTCCTCTCTCTCTCTCTTTCTCTCTATTACCGTTCACCATCGTCTCCCAGCTTCGCTAAACACTAGGAAAAGTTCTCCCTCGAGTCGTGACACTTGTCAATGAATTTTTATATAAAATCGATCAATTCTGGTCCGGAAAAATCATTTAGAAAATAATTTTGAAATTTTTAACGAACAAAACTAATTATTTAAAATAAAAAAAGCGTAATTTTATTTACGTAATAAATAAGATGGAAAATAATAGTAATGACAATTAGTACGTCGATCGATTGATAATTATACTTTAGCGATGTTTCAATTTTCGTAATTACGGATAAATTTCAATATTAATTATTATTCCAGATTTTCCATTCGTATATTTTTATATCGATAAATAATTCGATTTAATTTATTCGATATTAGATTTTTACTCGAATTAATGTAATCGATAAATAAATTTATATCAATATCGCTAAATTAATTAATGCGGTCGATAAATAAATTTATAACAATATCGATAAACTAATACAAACAAACGTGCAAAAATAAAAATACAAAATCTAAATCATCGTACTAATCGTCGCATTAATAATAATTTCAACGATCTCGCTGCATTAAAAGCAATCGTGTCCCCCATTTCTCGATTCCGAAACGATGCTTTCGTATTTTCCCCTCCTAATTTAATTATCATCGAGAGACATTACGGTAGCTCCTATCATCGCGTGTTGTAGTTCACCGCGGAGCGCATATTAATCTCTCATAAAGAGGACATGAACGTTACTGAGAGAGTGAGAGAGAGAAAGAAAAAAAAAGAAAGAAACAAAAATGAGAAAAAACATTCAAAGTATCCGAGATGGTCCAGAGAGAGAGAGTGAGAGAAAGAGAGAGAAAGAGAGAGCTCAGCGTGTTGCGGGAGAGTCATTACTCTTCTCTCGCGCGAGTTGCGAGTAAACGTGTTTACGACTTTCCGTACCCCCCCCCCCCCCCCCCCCCCCCCTTCTTGCAGCATCTCTCTCTTCTTTCCGGTTCGCTCGCGTCTCTTCCTCTCTTGTTGCACCAGGTCACTTCGTTAAATGTTTATCTCGCTTGCCCCCCCCCCCCCCCCAGGTATATATCTACGTACGCGAAACGTCCAGATCTTACAACCACGATAAATATCATTCGATGTAAGTCTCTCCAGGAAATTATACGAAACGAGTCAATATAATATCTTCGATTTTATTTTTTTTGTTTTTTTCCTGAGTCGAGTGCAAGAGGTGTGAATAATCTAGTTCTGGGGAACTGATAAGAGCTGACTAGATTTTCGGATTTCCATAAAGAATAATTTATGGTTTGTATTTTAGAATTTTTTATACTCGTTTGGGTTCGAGAATTACTTTTCTCGTACTCGTTTAATGGAAATTGTCAATTATCGATGATCGGTTGTTATTGCGATATTTGGTGGGGGGAATATTTTAATCGTAAATAACGTCATTTTACATTAGAAAAATTCAAATTTGTATTTCTGTTGCTTTGTCTCGGGATTGTAAGAAAGTTGGGAAAATTTTGATAATTAAGAAGATTAATTAACGATCGGAGAATTAATTATTTGCTCGTTTTCTGACGATATTATTTTTCTTTTTATTTAAAAGAAGCCAGCGCTGTTTTCCCTGACACTAAAATCTTTCACGTGGGTCAGTTTCATTATTATTATTATTATTATTATTATTTTTTTATAGCCTCGTTGTATTCCCAGGTGGCCTTATTTCTCATTCATGACGAATCAAAGGCAAATTTCACTGGGATGAATGAGCGAGAAGTATGTAAGCAAAAGAAAAAAACGAAGCAGAAGGAGAAGAAGAAGGGAAACTCGTGAAACTTTGGTGCAAATACGTTGAATCGTGTGTGGGACTCGTGAATAATGGAAGCCGGAACTGCTTTGTTGGACGAAGGAAGTGTGAGATTATTAATAAACACAAAAGGGCTCCTACCGTATCGGTTTCCCAAGCTTGACCCGCGTCCCGCTCGAAATAATTTCCCTCGTTTTCTCTTTCGTTTCATTTTTTTCATCGTTGCCTCTCGTTTGTCCTTCGATTATTCACGGGGGCTTAACGCATTTTTTCGTTTCTTTTTTTTTCATACGTTCCTTCCTCGTGAGCAAATAATATCGAAGGCTTGTGCCAAGGGTGTCGAAAGGGAAAAAATTCGAGGATGAATTTAAACCTCGAAGGGTTGTTTTTCGATTTTTTGACGTTGGAGGAAAATTTGAAGTGTGTGTGTTAGGGGAAGGAAGGGAGGCGTAACTCTCGACTTTCGTTTTGTCGATGTTTTTCTCTTGGTTTTTTGTCTCTTTCTCTTATTCGTTTTTCGTTTTTCGTTTTTCGTTTTTTTTTCTGGAAAAGAGCGCGGCGCCTTTCGCAAAGGGCAAAAAGGCGGCGGGTACCAGAGACCTCATTATCCTTCGCTAATACGCAACAAATGAGGCGGTCCCCACTCCGAGCCATCTCGGGTTTCCCCCTCCCCCAACCTTCGGTCCTCTAGCTCCCTTTCTCTTCCTCGATCCGACGAAGGGCCACGACCGACACGCTTGACCGTCCTCGTGAAAAAATACAAATCTACGCGTCTCACCACCTTTTTGCCCTCTCGCCCCCTTTACCAAGTTTCTTCTCAAGTTTTTACGTTTTCCCGCCTCCCACCCTCGAGCAACGAAATTTATGAGGAAAAACATTGCTGCCCTTGTTATTTTTATGATTTGTGTTTTTTTCTTACGTCACGAATTTGATCGTTATTTAACGAAACTCCTCGAGCGATCTTCAATCGATAATAATTTTTTAAGAATTTACTTTCATTTTGAAAATTTTTACAAAAAATCCAAAAAATTGATAGGAATAAAATTCATAATTTTTTTCTACTTTTTCAAACTTCAGAAATTTGATCGAAATTTAACGAAATCCCTCGATCGATTTCCAATCAGTAACAATTTTTTAACGATTGACTTTTCTTTTGAAAATTTTTACAAAAAGTCCAAAAAATTGATAGAAATAAAATTCATCATTTGTGAAATTTATTCGATCGCAAATTTCGATACAAAACTCGTATCAATCTCGAATTCGTCACGGTGAATTAAATTGATTTTTTGTTGTTGTTTGTTGCCCCCCACCCTCGAGTAACGAAATTTACGAGGAAAAAAATTGCCAGCCTCGTTTTTTTTCTATTTTTTCAAACTTCAGAAATTTGATCGAAATTTAACGAAATTCCTCGATCGCTTTCCAATCAACAACAATTTTTTAACAATTGACTTTTCCTTTAAAATTTTTTACAAAAAATAAAAAAAAATTGATAGGAATAAAATTCATAATTTGTGAATTTTATCCGATCGCAAATTTCGATACAAAACTCGTATCAATCTCGAATTCGCCACGGTAAATTAAACATGATTTTTATTTTAATTTGTTGTTTTTCGTACCCATCGTCTCGCGCGACTATTTATAGATACGACGCGATTCGTCCCGTATCTTCGTACAAGGATCGATCGATCCACCCCGTATGTAAGTATATTTATACGCACGCGTATTATATTCGCTTGTATTCAGAAGCCGCTGTTAGACACTTCGCGGGATGGCTCGTAATCAATTTATCGCGTTTGATGAAGAGCGTAAATTGATTATTACCTGCCTACGCGCTTCTCGTACAAGATCTTCCCTCCCTCTCTCTCTTCCCCTCCCCCTCTCTCTCTCTCTCTCTTTACCCCCGCGTACTAGCAAGGATCTTTTCGCTCTCGCGAGAAAAGTTACACTTCGCAGACAATCAACGATGATTTACAACATAATGGGCCCGTTTGACGGATGCGCGTCTTGAGCTTTTCCCTCTCTCTCTCTCTCTCTCTTGTTCTCTGTCTTTGTTGCTCTCATCACCTCGTCCCATCGTGAATTATCTTGGCCTCGCATCATCGCGTATGCAACATTGCGTATACACAACGCGTTCCGCAAACTATACGGCAAAATATACAAAGAGCAAGTGTAACAATCGTCCATCGAGCTCGCCACTCGACGATATCTCATTATCACTGGGAATCTTTATAGATTGCCTTAGAGGATTATTAGTATTTTTGTTGTGGTTAATTTTTTTTACTGTTTTATGCCGAGCAGATGTATCATCAGAGTTTATCGATACGGCGATAGGTTGTATCGAAAAGTTGATTTTTTAGAATTTGGCACAATTTTTATCGATTTTTTGACGAAGTGGAAATCAATTTTGTACGAAAAAATAATTTTATTTGACATTTTGTTTTTTTTGTAAATATCGCGATGCTTTTGAGAATTGTCAGTTTTTAAAAATTTTTGTTTGCTGTTGTATCTCAATACGTCGATGGGTCGTGTCGAAAAATCGATTTTTTGAAATTTGGTACAATTTTTATCGATTTTTTGACGAGGTGGAATTCGATTTTGTACGAAAAAATAATTTTATTTGACATTTTGTTTTTTTTTGTAAATACCGCGATGCTTTTGAGAATTGTTAGTTTAAAAAAATTTTTGTTTGCTGTTTTATCTCAATACGTCGATGGGTCGTATCGAAAAATCGATTTTTTGGAATTTGGCACAATTTTTATCGATTTTTTGACGAAGTGGAAATCAATTTTGTATGAAAAAATAATTTTAATTAACATTTTGTGTTTTTATGTTGTAAATACCGCGATGCCCTTGAGAATTATTATTTTTTTTAAATTTTTGTTTGCTGTTTTATCTCAATACGTCGATGGGTCGTATCGAAACATCGATTTTTTGGAATTTGGCATAATTTTTCTCGGTTTTTTGATGGAATAAACATTAATTTCTTCCGAAAACATTATTTCAATTGACATTTTGTATGTTTTTAGCTGTTTTATCTCGATAAATCGATAGGTCATACCGATTTTTTGAAATTTTGCACAATTTTTCTCGTTTTTTTGACAAAGTTAAAAATAAATTTTTTACAGAACAATAATCTTAATCGATATTGTGTTTTTTTTTGGTAAATCTGGCGATGCTGCAGGCGCCTCCTGTCAAAATCGAATCGGCCGCGATTTATCGATTTCACGCGGTAACCAGGGTCAAGATTTATGCGACGAACCGAGAGAAAACAAAGAAAAAGAACCGAAGAAGAGGAAAAAAAGAACGAAAAACCCACCCATTAGATTCACACTCGAGGTGCTCTAATTACAGGTTCGCCGCGTTTAGCAGACCCGCCCCACTTAAATTCCTCGATCTCTCTTCCCTGCGCGGTCCGTTGCCGCGAAATTTTTCCGACCGCGTAAGAGCCAAGAGGGACGAGAGGCTCGAGACGACCCGTGCCTGGCCAATTTTTTGTGCTCTTTTTCTTTTTTTTTACCTCTTGTTTTGTTTTCGGCGCAGTTTTTCTCGCACCTTGTCAAACGATTAACTCGGATCGTTCTCTCTCTCTCTCTCTCTCTCTCTCTCTCTCTCTCTTTCTCTCTCTCCCTCGTTAGTTCCAACGATGGGCGTCGTCGACATTTGGAAAAATTCACAAGTCGTTATTAATCAAACGAAACGCTCAACGTTGTCAATAACTAGAAAAAAAAGAAAAAGAAACATTCGACTTGTCAAAATAAAATTAATTATTTCGATTTTTATTAAAACAGTTTTATTAAAAAAAAATCAAATTCATAAATTTATTTTTCTCCGATCCAAATCGAAATTCAAGATTGAATATTCTCTCGACGTAAAGGCATTATTATTTCTGTCAGCGTTGGCTACGAGACGATGAAATGAGAAAAAGGGAAATAAAACATGAAATAAAAACAAACAGAAACGAGGAACCTTGCGATATCCGAGGGGATAATAAACGTCCCGTAAAATAATTATGATTTATATCGTTACATCGACGCCACTTCCCGGACGCCTGTCGCATCCTCCATAATATACGATCGATCAACGGTGGAAGATGTTTTTTTGTTTTTGTTTTTTTTATTACTTCGCGTCGTTCGTTCTCGTTCTCTTTCCCTCAATTTTTTCCCTCACGATGATTCTCATATATTTGTCCCGAAATGCACGTGTATGCAAATCACGGACTTGATTCGATTTGATTTTTTTCGTTTTTCTGTCAAAAAACAAAAAAAAATTTTTTTTTAATTCTTTTTTTTCCATGCGATAGAATTAAATTTTGACAGTCGTCTTATAATTGTACGATATAGCTCGATATAATTCGAACCGATTCGTGTGGAAAGAGACGATTGCTCAAACGTCCCTCTTTCTCTTTCTCTCGCTTTTCTCTTCTCATTTCTCATATCCGTCTCTACATACGCGCGGTCGATTCCGCTCGACTACTCGCCTCCACCTGACTCGTTTCATCCCGCGACGGGTATGGAGACGAAGAGAGCAAGGTGCTCGCCTCCGGATAGTTTGCAAGCATGACGAAGCCACTCGGAAGCTACGAGAGATATACACGGACGAATCGTTAACACCGAGACTATTTCTTATGGTGTCTCTCCCGTTGGCACTTGCTGTTGCCGACATACCGTTCTTTTAATTTCTAACTCTCTCGCCAATTTTCAAACGTTTCCATACATAATCGATTCACTTTTTTCTTATAGCAGTATTATTATCATCAACATTATCGATCCATAGAATTTTAAATAATTTTAAGATAATTATTTTTGAGATTTTTTGGAAAAATGTTCTCAAAATCTTTTTGAATCGTATTGAAATCACATAAACGGTTTCATATATAATCGATTGCATGTTTTCCTTATAACAATAGTATTACCATCAACATTGTCGAGTCATAGAATTTTAAATAATTTTGAGATAATTATTTTTGAGATTTTTTGGAGAAATGTTCTCAAAATCTTTATGAATCGTATTGAAATCACATAAACGTTTTCATATATATTCGATTGCATGTTTTCCTTATAACAATAGTATTACCATTAACATTATCGAGTCATAGAATTTTAAATAATTTTGAGATAATTATTTTTGAGATTTTTTGGAGAAATGTTCTTAAAATCTTTTCGTATCGTATTGAAAACACATAAACGTTTTCATATATAATCGATTGCATGTTTTCCTTATAACAATAGTATTACCATCAACATTATCGAGTCATAGAATTTTAAATAATTTTGAGATAATTATTTTTGAGATTTTTTGGAGAAATGTTCTCAAAATCTTTTCGTATCGTATTTAAACTACACTAAGGGTCTATGTCGATGGGAAATTTCCCATACAAGAAGAAAATCGTGGTTTCATTTTCAATTTTTCAGATTTTATCGACCTTAAGTGGGAAAATCATTATTTTGGGTAATTTTTTGCGTTTTTCTCCAAGAGTTTTTGAGATATCGGCCAAAATAACATCATAATCTTCATCAGCGACAAATTTCCCATTCTATAATCACCCTACAAAGTTTTTTTGGATGAAAACAAAATTTGACCCTCGTTGACATTCGTGATTTACTTCCGTGACTTTGGAGGATCCAGAGGAGGTCAAATTTTAGTTTTCGTCGAAAAAGATTTTGTAGCGTCATTTCTGAATCGGAAATTTCCCTCGTAATACAAATATCACAAAATAAAGGCATTTTGGAGCAAAAAAATTGCGGCCATCGCCTAGGCCTTATTTCTGCAAGTCCCGCTAGGTTTGCAGGTTCCAAAATGTTGGGAGCTCCAGTGGGGAGGTCATCGTCACTGCAAAACTTCGTATCAATTTTTACATCAATTAAAATGCAAAAAAAACGATAAAATGATTTTTGTTCACAAAACCTGAAACAACACGACAACCATTGTCAATTTTGTCACTACCCATTTTATTATCAATCCCCACATGGTATCAATATTTACATCCTTAAACCCGACGAAAAAACATTAAAATAATTTTTTTCTTTCAAAATCCAAAAATCGATATTTTTATTAATTTTGTGCATTACGTCGATATAACGTAAAGGCGTAAATCTCTGAGTTGACGACGTCGAATATATTCCTATCCATGATTTAGCCCAGTGACTGGCTGAAAGCTTGACCCAGGTCAGATCCACCGGAGCGTTTCCGTCGTGGCGTATAATAACGAGACGTAGTCGTAGGAGCGCGTGGCGATATCGATATTCGAACGGTCGCGCAATGTCTCAAGGTTTTAAGTCCCCGGTTTCCTCTCCTTCGCCCTCCGCCGTGCTAATTCAACGCATCGTCGCGTCTCGATCATAAAATGGCCGAGCTTCTGCGTTAGCGTCTTGCGCATGCGCACACTCTCTCCCCCTCTACTTTACACCGCCGGCACTCAATGTCATCACCCTATAACTGCTGTCTGCGATAAAAACGACGCGTGCGTAAAACCCTCTCTCGAACTTTACCTCCTTTGCCTACGTCGCTCTTACTAATACACCTTTGTACAAAATTACTTCGAGATAAAAATCAATCTCGTTAAATTCCTGAAAAAAAAACATGACTACAATTTACGTTTATCGATGCATTTTTAATTGGAAAACCTCCTAGCGAAATAAACCGATAAACCTAGAGAGGAAAATTGAATAAAAATCTAGGAAAAATCCTTAACGAAAAGAAAGAAGAAGAATCAAAAAATCAAAGAAACAACCAGTGATTAATTTTGCATCGTCCTGTAGTCTTGTTTATGCTAATGTTGCGTACACAACGAATTTTATCGCGTCGTTTCGCAACGGTTAGGTGGAGAACCGATATTGGTATAACGTAAAACGTGCGTGCGATTCGTACCCGAGACATTACGCACACTTTAACGCGTCGCGACTGTGCTGCCACCTACTTGGCGAAATATGCGTTAGGATCCCGCCGTACGGTGTCTCCTTCGTCCGATCCACCTCGTCTTACGTCGTTGTAGCGAGGACGAGACGCTCTTTCGGTCATCCACACACGTTCTCGACACTTCTCTCTCTCGTCTCGTAGGATCATCGATCCTCCAGGATCCTCTCGGGCTCGTACAAAGCGTCGCGATCCAGCTGGGTACCAGCTACAATCTTCTCTATCTCTCTCATTCTCGTATATAGCTGAGACGGTATTATAATCGCGGAATCATAGAACGCGCTTGCGGTGCGCGATATGCCGGGGTGCCCGATGTGTTAGAACGTCGCGGGTAGATATAACGGCAGGCCAGATGTTACATCGTATAGCGAGACGAAATATATATATATATATATATATATATGTGTGTGTGTGTGTGTATGTGTTAGAATTTGTATTTGTGAGAGAGTTTGAGTCGCTTGTATTTCGTCCTCGACGTCATCCTTGTCGTTGCCGCGGTCTAGGAAGTACGTATGTACCACCGACACCTGCCTCGTCATCTTTTCAATATATAATATATATATAGGGTGAATTTCAAAAGGTGTAACAGGCTTTATTTTAAGGTAGATGGGATCATTACAAACAAAAGTTGTAAATATACATTCGGGATATTTTTAATAGTTTACGAGATATAGATTTGTAAAGTTGGTCCAATCAGAGCGCGACGAGAAGCGTTGGTGCCGCCCACTCCCCACCCTAGCAGCCGATGCCAGAGAAATAAAAATAACTGCGTGATAATGTAATAAATAAAATTAACCGCTCTGAATTTTGCAATCTCAAATGTAACGCCCTACACTGTGCTATCCCTACGGCTAGGGCGGGAGTGGGCGGCTACAATGCTTCTCGGCGAGCTCTGATTGGACCAACTTTAAAACTTTATATCTCCTAAACTATTAAAAATATCCCCAATGTATATTGGCAACTTTTGTTTGTAATGATCTCATCTATTTTATAATAAAGCCTGTTACACCTTATGAAATTCACCCTGTATATATATATATATATATATATATATATATAGGTACGCGCATGTGTTTATTAGTGTGTATATGTATGGATGAGAATAAATAGGTGGCTGCAGTATGTAAAGAAAAGTCAGTGAGATACGGAGAAAGGGGGCGCGAGAGAGGGATGAGCCGAGTATTAGAGTCCCTCGCGCCTTATTTATGCCTCATTTATAGCGTTTGATTGAACTCGGTATTCCCGGAGTTATTTTTCTTTCAATATTTTATTTTTTTCTTAATTTTCTTTTCGTTTTTGTCTATCAATGGCTTTTTTTTCTCTCTTCGTCACGTGGATTACGCTCGCGCGCGACTCGACGATCATCCTCGGACCGTTTGAAGATTTTTTTTGTTCGCGGTTTTTTCTGGGGTTTTTTTTTTGCGTTCTACGTTCACGTTCGTTCGCTGACGCACGAAAGCGATAAAACCCCGTTGTCTCGACCCCGTGCCCGCTCTTCTCGTTTATTTAGCTGGGATAAGAAGTTGAGAGAGAGAGAGAGAGAGAGAGAGAGAGAGAGAGAGAGAGAGAGAGACGATGATGACGGGACGCTTGCGAATCCGTTATCATCGTGCCCAGCTCCCCGACTCTCTCCCAGGGTGAGTTTCTCTTGTTTCGTACGGATGAGAACGCTGATGAGGTACACGACTCGATGTTAGTTCGATGGAGAGAAGAAGAAATGGTACGCAATGTTTGTGATTTATCTCATTCGTTTGGAGAATGAAAAAGGACGATTTTGCTTAACGAGTATCCGCGCATGCGCGGAGGGTCTGTTCGATCCAGGGTGCGCTCGAGTCGACTCGCTGATTTATCATTTCGTCTAGGGGAATTTTTTGTCTAGTCCCTTCGTCCCGACTTTCACATTTTTATTGAAACTTTGTCAATTTTTGAATTCACCCTTCAACTCCAAATTTCAATTTTCAACCCTTCAATTTATTGTTTAATCCTCGATCGTTCCACAATTTTTTACCCAAAAAGATAATTAATCGTTGTATCCGATTGATTTTGATCGAATTTATCGATGACGAATTACGATCAACGTATTAATTGCGAATCCAAAATTCGTGAACGCGTTTTGGTGGACGATCTAATGAGAAACTTCCGAGCGTCACGCCTATTAAACTCGTGATATCCTCACGATGTGGGGTTCTCTGGTGGAGACTCGTACTCCCGAGTCTCCCTTCATCATTGTGCTCGGAGGAACGACGACACGAGCCAGTGGCACGTGCCACGAGTCATGCGGAGAACCGTGTCTCGTCGTCCCTCGTAATCTCGCACACGCCAATGACGTTGTATGTATATATGTATATTTTTTATTTTATTTTATACGAACACGTTACACGCAAGTTAATGCATAAACATGCATAGGCTCGCGTATATAAGAGAGTAAATTCGCTTTACTGGGGAGGAGGGAGGAATAATGTCCGAGGGCTAATTTAGAATTAGCCCCATGGTCCATTATAACCGACGTTCTCGCAAGGTGGGCCCACCAACGTGTGAAGATGGCTGACCGATTAATTGGAACGGTTGGACTCGCGCACCTCGTGCTCATTGTCGAAGTCGTGAGATGAATAACAATGAGTTTCACCCTTGGTATTTATAAGATATACCTATAGGTATGTGTAGAATTATTTTGATGGAAATGGGACGGTTGTTGGAAAAACAGGAAAATTTAATTTGTTACATTTATAGGTTGATTTTTTTTTATTTTGTTGATGAAGTTTGTGTTTTTTTCTTTCGAGGGATGTTTCGAGATTTGGGCTTCCAGACAGGGGATGAAATGGTGAGAAAATCTTGGGACGAATAATAATAAGTTTCACTCTTCTTATTTACAAGTAATTTATTTATGTTTTTAATTATATTGTTATATTTTTTAATTGTTATTGGAATTTTCTTTTAGCTTCTCAATATTTTCTTTTTTTTGAGGGATGGTTCGAGATTTTTATTTAGGGGATGAAATATAATATTGCAATTTTGTGTTGAAAAATTGATTAGAGAAATCTACGATGATTTTTTAGAGGATGTCGAGGTGAGAAAATCGTGGAAAGAATAATAATAAGTTTTACCCTTCTTATTTACAAGTAATTTATTTATGTTTAAAATTATATTGTTATATTTTTTAATTGTGATTGGAATTTTCTTCTCCCATTCTCAATATTTTAATTTTTTTGAGGGATGTTTCGAGATTTGTATTTAGGGGATGAAATATAATATTGCAAAAAGAATTGCACTTTTTGGTTGAAAAATTGATTGGAGAAATCTACGAGGATTTTTGAGGGGATTTTCAAGGTGAGAAAATTTCCTCGTATCGAGTTACTCAAAATTGAATGAGTCGCTGGCGTTTGATGGGGATGGAATAATAACGGTAGTAAGGAAGCGAGGAGGGAACAGACTGTGCCAAACCAATTTATGACTCATTAGGCATGCGCCGACCGTTTCGTAAGCGATCCTCGCGGAACATTTTTCGAAGGGGCTGCCCTCCTCGAGTTCGCGTGGCGCCTTTCGAACCGTGACACCCCCACGTTGCTATCCCATAAACACCATAAAATTCAACGACTCTCGAACGTAGCCAACGCTTATACTCCGGCCATCGCTTCTCTCTCTTTCTCTCTCTCTTGGCTCTCGACTTCCTCGCGTGACGAATTTAAATTGCGACGAGCAACACGCGTCGAAAAAAAAGCCTATAAAAAAAATTGTTTTCCAACCTAAAACGACATTTGTATCGAGTCGATGTAATAATTAATAATTAATCGCCCGTTTCTATCAATAAAATATAATTACATCACTAATCAACTTTATTTTCGTATAATTAAAAATAAATAACAATATTAAAAATTTGTTTAAACATTTACAACCTTCCTGGGAGTTGAAGGACAATTAATCGCCTGTTTCTATCAATAAAAAATAATTACATCACTAATCAATTTTATTTTCGTATAATTAAAAATAAATAACAATATTAAAAATTTGTTTAAACATTTACAACCTTCCTGGGAGTTGAAGGACACAAATAATTCTTCGAGTTGATGGAAAAAGAACGAGAGTAGAGTTTCTAGATGAAGATCGTCACGCGTGAAAGACCACGCGGTAGCAACGGTTGATTTTTTGGGGGTAGATCTCGGAGATAGACGCTAATATAAAAAAAAAGGAAGGGAAGCTCGACAAGAAAGATGGAGAAAACGACTATAACGGTTAAAATGCAAAAACGAACATCCCAAGACCTCTCGAACGCATCCTCGAATTTTCACTTTGAAACAAAAAATCATCCCTTAAAAACCACCCCCGAATAAACCATCCCCCAAAAACTCGTAAAAGCGTTATTCATTACATTTTTACGAGCCTCTCATCTCGTCGAATGACTTTGGAGAATTCCGTTCCTCCCTAATGAGAATATCGAGGGCGATTGAAAAATATTAGGGGTGGAAAGATCAACCCCTCGCAATCGAACGAGAGCCTCGATGTATCGACCGATTAAAGCGTCATCGGTTCTGTCTCTCCCCTGGCGAGTTCTACAAAACTTCCCCCTCGACATAAATTATGTTTAAATAACGATGTTACGTATAGCACCAACTAAGGAAATACAAACTAGTCCGATGAATGGAGAACAAAAAGTAGAAACGGAAGTCATGGCAATCGTCGTAATCGTCGTTGGTTCCCTCGGGTCCCTGGAATCGAGCGGATGGCCTTTACGAACTGTAACTCGACTCGGTAATATCTCGGCCTCTCGAAAATAATTGCGACGACGGCACCTTCGGCGGTAACTACTTTTCTAACGAAGTCACGTGTTTGTTAAAAGTCTTTTCAGCCACGGGTGTAAATAAGCACCGTTATTCGCTAAAGCCTATTTGCTAATAACATCACTTTGTCCATATGCCCGCGAGTATTCGCGCAGTTGGTACTTTCCTAATCATCGATATATATAGACATAATAGCTTGGTCCATAAACAAATTATGGAAGTCGATACCGAAGTTTTATAGAAGTTATGTACAGGGTGTTAGGCAACTATGTAGATATAGAAAGTATTCGGGTAGTTGGGATCGATACAAGCAAAACGGATTTTTAAAAATTTTTCTGGGATGAAAATTGGCCGAGATATTAATTTCCAAAGTTTAAATGTTTAAACAATTCCGTTTGTTTATTAACAGTTATTTTCTGAACGTTTATAAGAAAGGAAGTACATAAGAAAAAAAAAGTGGCGAGTGGGATTCGAACTCGCGACCCCGTCATTTATCGATAGGACGCTCGGTCGCATTTTTAGGTTATGTTTCAAATTTTGAAACTTTGAGAATTAATATCTCGGCCAATTTTTGTCATAGAATAATTTAAAAAAAACTGTTGTACTCGTAGCAATGCTAACTATCTGGATATATCTCGTGTCTTCGTAGTTGCCAGACACTCGGTATATATTTGTATAAATATATAAATATATCTGTATATACAAATAAATATTGTTGAGAAGCATCGGTGAAGAATATAATTTTAATGGCCGTACCTACTGCAGAGCTTGGCGCCGTAGCACTTCTCATCTCGAGTATTATAAGTCGCGGCTGTTACGACAAAACCGTTATCACGTGGCTGCACTTACAACGATACGACTCTGGCTACGCATCCAATAGCCCGTCATCCACTAGTGAGAACTGCACTGGTACCCGCTTGAACAAGCAATCGATTACGCTCGAGCACCCTCTTTTTCCACTTTGTTTATTGTTCAAACAAAGTTATACAAAAAAAATGTTTTTTTACAATTTTTTTATTGTTATTTCTCTTTTATGCACGAGGCAAATTCTTCTCGAGGAATAATGTTATCGTACGATCGCTACGATATTCGCAAGTGCCCGGAATGTTTATTTTGTAACCAATGACAATGTTTCTTTATCTTGGATGAAAAAATTGAAAACATTTTTTTAAATATATTGGAAAATATTTATTTCTTTGTATGAATTTGAAGGAAGATACGTTTTTTTGGGACTGGGGCGATTGTTCGGTGTGTCGCGTGCCGTCGCGCTTCCGTGGACACCCAACGATTTCCCGCACATGACACACGACCGGAATACCAAATTAGTGATACGTTAACCCCGGCTCATCAACCCTGTAATAAATGCCTGCGAGCCACTTGAGTATAGAGTCAAATGTTTGTGCAACTTTCAGACTCGAGAATCATCGCAATAACGACCAAAGGGTCAAAGCTAAATCATCCCCCCTTTACAAATAAAAATTAATAAATAAATAACGTTGTTTAATCTCTAAAAAATTAATTTTTCATTTTAATTGAAAAAAGGAGTTTTTTCAGTTTATTAAAAAACCAAAAAAATTGCAAAATAATAATTTTGCGGTAAAGTTTTCAAAATTGAGCCGGATAAGCTTTATCTCAGGGTAAACTTGTAACTAGAGTGTCAAACCGATAAGAATAAATCTCGGTTGTAGCAAAACTTTCGACGCCTTTGAAACAATGCTTCGCGTCCCCGAAATACTCGAACAAATGAAAATTTGATTCGATCCGCGCTCTTTATAAATAAAAATCAATAAATAAATACCAAGAACGTTGTTTAATCTCTAGAAAATTCATTTTTCATTTTAATTAAAAAAAAGGAGTTTTTTCAGTTTATTAAAAAATCAAAAATAAACCAAAAAAATTGAAAAATAATAATTTTGCGGTAAATTTTTCAAAATTGAGCCGGATAAGCTTTATCTCAGGGTAAACTTGTAACCAGAGTGTCAAACCGATAAGAATAATCCGAAGTTGCGGCAAAACTTTCGACGCCTTTGAAACAATGCTTCGCGTCCCCGAAATACTCGAACAAAGGAAAATTTGGTTCGGTGGCGTTCGCGATTATCGTTGTCACTAAGTTTTTGAAAGGACCACGGTCAACGAGAATCGAGCCTCCCTCTTCTTTGTCGTACATTTCGCATCCCATCTCGCTTTTCTACCGATCTCCGTCGAACTTCGGAGACAGGGAAGATCCATTAGCGAAGCTCGAGAAGAATTTATGGTGGTTTGTCGAGCCGAGAGAGAGAGAGCGTTCCTACTCGCTATTCTCGCAAAGTATTTTTTTTTCGTTTCTCCTCTTTCACTCGCTACTCTCAGTGCGCAAGAGTCAAGAGACGTGTCACGTGGTGCGATAGTTTCTCGCTTCAAATCCTCTTCGTGGCGAAAAGTTGGTCGCGGGACGTCCTCGATGTGACTAAGTAAAATACCATGTTCGACGACCAAGAAAAGGGTGGGAAGGGACTACGTGCACCACTAAACAAAATTCTATCAAACATTTTCGTCAATTTTTACGATCGAAATACGATGTTACTTTCCATCAAAAAAATTACAAAAAACAACATTTCTTCAAAAAACAAAATAAAATTGACAATTCTTTTTCATCCCTGTCGACAATTATCGCAATTTTTTCCCTTCGAGATTCCCTTTTTCGATTCGAATCGAAATACGATGTTACTTTCCATAAAAAAATTACAAAAAACAACATTTCTTCAAAAAACAAAATAAAATTGACAATTCTTTTTCATCCCTCTCGACAATTATCGTAATTCTTTCCCTTCGAGATTCCCTGTTTTGATTCGAGTCGAAATACGATGTTACTTCCCATCAGAAAAATTACAAAAAACAACATTTCTTCAAAAAACAAAATAAAAATGACAATTGTTTTTCATCCCTCTCGACAATTTTCGCAATTCTTTCCCTTCGAGATTCCCTGTTTTGATTCGAATCGAAATACGATGTTACTTTCCATAAAAAATTACAAAAAAACAACATTTCTTCAAAAAAACAAAAAAAATTGACATTTTTTGTTCATCCCTCCCCACAATTATCGCAATTATTTTCCCTTCGAGATTCCCTTTTTTGATTTCGTCCTGTACAACACTTTCAAGGCTAATCATAAATTAGGTGTCCTCCCGATGACGTGGCAGGGTGGTCGAGGGGAAAGGAGGGGGTGGTTTAGCGATCAAAACGACAAAGAGGAATACATTGTCGAGGTTATAGCTATGTATACAGGAGGAGAGAAGAGGGAGGAGGGGGTTGATGGAGCGTCTCTCGCCGACGCGCGGGACGCATTGTGCCACATGGCACGAGCCGCAACGCCCCTTAATAATAAGGGTGAACTTCTCACTGCTGGCTCGTGGTTCGTGGGGGCATTCATCGTACCTGATACATATATATATATATATATATATGTGTGAGTTTCTGTGTGTAGATACTGGCATCGGTTCGAAGAGCTTGCTCGAGTGCAGGAGTCACGAGAAAGCAGTGTCATCTGTTGCATCGGTTATATCGCAGGGGCTAATTTTGCCCCAACGAAGTGCCACGAAGCGTGGCCAAAAGAAGTCAAAGAAAGAGTGGGAGAGTCCTCTGGCACGTTAAATTTTTTCATTTCTCTTTTCTCCCCTCACTTTTTACACGATAAGAAAAATAACTGAAACCTAGTCACTTCCCCAAAACCAAAAACAAATTGAAAAAAACGATAAACAATTTTTATTTTATCGATACATGGAAATAATTCTAATTAATTCGTGATTTATCGATCGATAATTTCTATTCTTGCGAAAAATAATTATATTTTTGTTTCTTTTAATTTCTATTCGATTTTCACCCTTACAAGGGGGGTGTGTAATTTATACGAAAAATATAATTTGACAATTTTGTTTCCCTCTGTTATTTGGAGCTCGCACGCGCGAACCAGCTGTACGCGGAACAACTCGAGGACTCTTCGAGGAAATGTCTCATTCGTTGCATAAATAAGGAACAACAAAGAAAATATGTAATATACATATAAATAAATAAAGACAGCTCGTCGTAAAGCTTCGAGTGATTCTTCGTCGTATCTGTCCCATCTGCTTCTCGCGCATCGAGGACGTCGCGTTACACGACACAAAAGATTACGCGAAGCAGAAAAGAAGAGCGCGCGAGTATCGGAAAAATACAGTTCTTAAACAAAATTTCGATTTCTTTTTACTTTCTTTTGGTCGATCCCTCGTGTGTCGCAAATTTTGGATATACGAAGAAGAAGAAGAAGAGTGTTCCGTCATCTGCTTGGACATATTCTCGATTTCTGTAATACGTGTTCTCACTTTCGCGAAGCGGTGGATGGCGCGGCCCCCGGGGGGAAGAATATCCCTCCACCGTGTACTTTGCTTCGCGAGTTCGTTTCGTTCTCCCGTCTTTGCACTTTTTCTTTCAGCATTGTGTTTCCCTTAGCCTCTTTCACGGCGCGGTCTCTCGAATTTTAGAGAAGTTACCTCGCCACACGCGCGTTCGCCATATTTTCGACGTGGGCGCGTGCCGCCCTCGTCCATGGCATACGTTTGTTACCGTTACCCTCGTACACGTGTATATTCGTATTTATATTTTGCGTCCAGACTGCCGTATATTTATCTAGAAAGTGATTTTTATAGCGATTTGTAACTCGACGATCCAATAATAATAATAATAACAATAAATAATAATAAAAGTTGATAATAATCGAAATTGATAGCGATAACAATAATATTTATCTATAAATCAATTTTATTGCAATTTGTAACTCGAAGATTTAATAATAATAATAATAATAATAATAATAATAAATAATAAAAGTTGATAATAATCGAAATTAATAGCGATAATAATAATATTTATCTATAAATCAATTTTATAGCAATTTTTAACTCGAAGATTTAATAATAATAATAATAATAAATAATTAAAGCTGATAATAATCGAAACTGATAGCGATAATAATAATATTTGACTATACATCAATTTTATAGCAATTTTTAACTCGAAGATTTAATAATAATAATAATAATAAATAATAATAAAAGTTGATAATAATCGAAACTAATAGCGATAATAATAATATTTATCTATAAATCAACTTTATAGCAATTTTTAACTCGAAGATTTAATAATAATAATAATAATAATAAATAATTAAAGCTGATAATAATCGAAACTAATAGCGATAATAATAATATTTATCTATAAATCAATTTTATAGCAATTTTTAACTCGAAGATTTAATAATAATAATAATAATAATAATAATAATAAATAATTAAAGCTGATAATAATCGAAACTAATAGCGATAATAATA
Source organism: Netelia fuscicornis (assembly GCA_946811545.1). NCBI lineage: Eukaryota > Metazoa > Arthropoda > Insecta > Hymenoptera > Ichneumonidae > Netelia > Netelia fuscicornis. The sequence goes on along the minus strand of OX328012.1, from coordinate 2,626,325 downwards.
ATATTTATCTATAAATCAATTTTATAGCAATTTGTATCTCGAAGATTTAATAACAATAATAACTGATAATAATAAATAAAAATAAAAGTTGATAATAATCGAAATTGATAGCGATAATAATAATTAATCATAATAATAAATAACAATAATTAAAAATAATAATATCATTGAAATAATTGGAAAAAATGGACTTAATAAATTTTTCTTAAATTTGATTTTTTGAAATTGAAAAAATCTCTTGTTTCAAACGCGAACGATATATATATATATAACGTACCATTGTATATCACGTGCTATTCAAACAACGCCGGGGTGTGAAATTATACAGTAGACTGGCCGAATGTTATATAGAGAGAATGGCGGCGAGATAACAGGTGAAAGATAACCGCGCAATTCTTTTTTGTTTTCATTTCTCATCTCAGACACACGCGTTTCGTATAAATACGCTAGAGCGCCACTTCGAACGCGTGTCTGTCTTTAACTCCTTTTCTCGCCTCTTCCTCGCTTCCGAAACTCTTAGAGACTCTGCTCTTTTTTTCTGTCTAGTTCTCACTTTCTCTCTCTCTCTCATACACGAAATTTTTGACAATAGAGCCGATTGTTAGCTCATCGAAGCAGATTCGAAGACACGTGTGGTCTTGAATAGACGAAAACGACTTGAAATTATACCGCCGATGCCTTGTCCTGCGGTTAGTAATAGAAAAATAAAAATCTATTGACTGCCATCTTTTTTTTCTCGCTTCGCTCCGTCGGTAAAAAAAAGGCGATTAGTCGATCGGCTCACGCGAGAGATTTTTTTTGCGCTTAGTCTCGGTTTAAAAAAGGCATTTGAATTTGTTTTAAACTAGAATTTGCCATTGGATAATGAAAATAATTCTTGGAATCGTTTTTTAGCGTTGATTTGAATAATTTGTCAAATTTTACGATTTTTGTTTTTTAATTTCTCATCTTATTTTGTGAAAAATAAATAATATTTGCGTTTTTTGAAAACAATTATTTAGCCAAAAAGTGATTTTTGACTCGATTTTTGTCACCGACAAAATCGTTTAAACTTACCTTTGAGTTTCATCCCTTGGAAAATTCTGTCCCGATAAGGGTGAGAAAGGTCGTTAAAGACCGAACGGTTTTTCGGAAGCTTGTTACGTGTTTCTCGATGAGCTGGTGTCGATGGTTTTCCTTTCAAGTTTGACCGACGTCGAACGAGCCGTCAGTGACGAAGGGGGAGGGGGAGGGGGTTGCAGGGTCCGACAGGGGTTGATTTTTGGTGACCGTTGCCGATCGATACTTTCTTCGAAACTTTCGAACACTCGCTTGTTCCGTTTGACATTTCTCTGTTCGATACTTTCCGCTCGTTAAACAAAATTTGTCGCGACCCTTAAGATCGTTCCGGAAGTCGCGAGCCAGAGCACGTGTCCTCCAGTCAACGTAGTGAACGAGACGAAATGGCTATCGGATGGAAATTTTGTCCTCACGGTAGAAAACGAGAGGAGAACAGACGCGTCGATGACAAGACAGTTTTTTTTTGGTTTTTTTTTTTACGGTGTTAATTCAATATAACCGATGATAATCTAGAACAAGGGCTAATCGACCGGCACGGAGAATCGCTCGTTTATTTTTACCAGCGGCACGCTTACCTCGGCATTCTCTTTGCGAAGGACGAATCGTGCCGTTTCTCGATCCTTTTGCCTCTCACTTCCTCTTGCTTTCTCCGTCGTGACAGGACACTTTTTACCGAATTCCCTTTTTTCCATTTTTTTTTGGAAGGTTCGAGCGTTTCCAACATTCGACAGGGTTCTCGTTCACGAATTTCATTCATAAGTCGCGTCTGGTTAAGGGAAAACAATTATTCAAATTTAGGTAATATTTTCAACCCTTTTTTTGAAGTGGAGAATTTATTTTTGAATAATTGCGGTTCGTTTAATTATTATTTAGAATATAATTTCTAATTTTTTAAAATGTATTTTTTTAATTTGTCATTTTACTGATTGATCTTTTTTGGAATTTCGTTTTTTTTTTTTGGTTCTTGCTCGCGTTGACTCGACGACTTTCACGAATTCGAATGAAATCGATAATTCCTTGTGCGACAAGGATAATTTGCCACAGAAATTTTTAGACGAGAATTGCCCGCATTCGTAAATCGCGTCTAGTTAAGGGAAAACAATTATTATTCAAATTTAGGTAATATTTTCAACCCTTTTTTTAAAGTGGAGAATTTATTTTTGAACAATTGCTATTCGTTTAATTATTATTTAGAATATAATTTTTAATTTCTAAAAATATTTTTTTTAATTTGTCATTTTATTGACCGATTTTTTTGGAATTTCGTTTTTTTTGGTTCTCGCTCGAAAACAATTATTATTCAAATTTAGGTAATATTTTCAACCCTTTTTTTAAAGTGGAAAATTTATTTTTGAACAATTGCCATTCGTTTAATTATTATTCAGAATATAATTTTTAATTTATAAAAATGTATTTTTTTAATTTGACATTTTATTGACCGACTTTTTTGGAATTTCGTTTTTTTTTGGTTCTCGCTCGCGTTGACTCGACGACTTTCACGAATTCGAATGAAATCGATAATTCCTTGTGCGACAAGGATAATTTGCCACCGGAATTCTTAGACGAGAAATGCACAAGAGACGAGAATTGCCCCGGGTAACACTTCACCTTGAGTAATTCGAGACTCCATCACGGGTACAACGAGACTACTGGGTTGGCGAAACCCTTTGCCCGGTATTAAAACCTTCGAGTTTCCGAGAAAGAATCACTTCTGCTTCTGTTTATTTTATTTCTTTGCGATCCTTTTTTGTTTCCCCCGTTTCCTTTCGCGTGTTTTTTTTTGTTTTTTTTTCTATTCGCGAAATTGGGCTAGGGACAGTTCGCGTCGTCGACGAAGGAACAATTTTTGTTTCTCTCTCTCTCTCTCTCTCACTCGACTCTAGCGCCTCGAGCCTCCGGGCTAAACACGCGAGCTCGACGACCCCCCGTATACGCCAAAGTCCGGTCGAAAAAAAAGAATCGGCACTTAAAAAACGACGCCGTCTTAATCGTTTGAAATGTTTTAGGGTGATAGCCTCCGCCTCGAGAAAATTGTCTTGGCAAATATTTTTGAACGAGCGTGAGGAAAGGATTTCAAAACGTTTTTGGTTTTTTTTGCACCAAGAAAAATTCGATTTGTTTCATTAAATTTGATTTATTCAACGAAATTCGTCGATATATCGTTTTTATCGAATCAAATTCGTATTTCGTTTTGATTTCGATCAAATTTATTCACATTTTTTTCCAAAAAATAACAGTTTTTCATGAATTTCTTGAATTTTTAGTTTTTTTTTTGCGTTTTTCGTAATTTTTGACCGCGCGCCCGTGAAAAATTTGTCGGCAAGCTGCTGCGAGTTACACCAAATTATCGTTTCGAGAAAATCGAAAAGTTTCGCACGAGAAAATCAGCAACGGGAATGATCGAGGCGTTGGTTCGTGGTAAAGAGCGACAGGAAAAGGCGGAAGAAGTAAAAACGTTTTTATCGAATCAAATTCGTATTTCGTTTCGATTTCGATCAAATTTATTTACATTTTTTTCCAAAAAATAACAGTTTTTCATGAATTTCTTGAATTTCTAGTTTTTTTTTGCGGTTTTCGTAATTTTTGACCGCGCGCCCGTGAATAATTCGTCGGCAAGCTGCTGCGAGTTACACCAAATTATCGTTTCGAGAAAATCGAAAAGTTTCACACGAGAAAATCAGCAACGGGAATGACCGAGGCGTCGGTTCGTGGTAAAGAGCGACAGGAAAAGGCGGAAGAAGTAAAAACGGAGAACAATTTTTGAGTCTCCCGGCGCCTTGGGGGTGTCTGCGAGACGAATTTTGGCGGGCAACAGAAATAAACGAGAAAATCGAGAATTTTTGTAACGAAAACTCGCTTTTTTGGGTTCTGTTTTTTTGCTTCAGCTTCCGCGTTGTAAGAAACGAGAGTGAAAGGGTGATTTGGAAGATTTATACGAGAGAGAACCACGTGCGTGTTTTTCGATCAAATTATAAAAGGTTAATATCTTAAGGGGGAGGAGAGCTACCGCGTCAGGGGAAACGCGTGATTCGGCGTCAGGTGGCCAGAAAAATCGTAATATCGTCGCTACTTATTGAAAAAAGAGGAAGAAAAAAAACCAAACCGGGTTTTTAACACCATAAGGGTAGCGGTTGTCTCGCTACCAACCCTTTCTCCGTACCTGCTTCGTTTCTTCCCTTTATATTCTCGATGGCACCCCCGGATCTTAATTATTCTCTAATTTATCACACCGGAAGTTGGAATAAAAAATTCTTCACGCTGTACCCGCGAGTATTACGAGGCGATAGAGTCGTCCGGATAAAATCTTCAACCCTTAATGATTTATTTTCAACCCCAACCCCAACATTAAAAAAAAAATTTTTTTTTTAATTATTTTTAGTGTAAAAACGATGATTTCTTTCCCAAATTAATTTGAATTTAATTTTTTTTGATTTTCGATTCAAATTATATGAAAACAGTGCTCGCATTTCGTGAGATTTTTTCGTTTTTAACAAAATTTGTCCAGCTAGAGAAAAAGTCAAAATTCGAGGAAAGAGGTAAACGAAAAATCGGGTTCGTTCGAAGAGCCGGGAAGAAAGTGGAAAGTCGAGACGGTAGAGTTGTGCACAATTTGTATTCGAAGGATCGTGGGCGTGGGTTCTCGTGGTCAGGGTAAATTATGCTTGAAATCGATTTACCTCGTGATCCTTGTGTTGTCCTCTCGAGAGCTACGAGTCCAGTTCTCGAGGGATCGAAACAAGAGTTTTCGAATGAAAAAAATAGCGAACGAAGTAAAAATGGTCATTCTTGGGCCACGTCAAATTATATTTATATATGTATATAATTTTCTTTTCAAGAAAAAAACTTGATTCTTTTATTCTCGAAACACACATCTCTCTTCACTTTCTTCCCTTTCTCCCGTTGCTAATTTAATCCTACAGTTTCAATATCGGGATTCCCCGATGACACAAGCACACAATGGACTTTATTAAGCTCTCAATTCACACGGGAATACTGGAAATAGAGACGATGCCTTTAATTTCAAACGACAGCTAGAATTGTTACTTTTTTTGTCTCTCACCATCGTGTCAATTTCTTTCTTTTATTTCCCTCTCTCTGTGTTGCTCCTTTATACGTGCAATTTTCTATGCCTCTTCCCGTTCGATTCTTCGGAAAAAATTATAATATAATATTAATCGTTAATTAATTAAAAATTAATTTCAATTATTTGAAAAATAAACTTTTTTTAGTAAAAAATTAATTCCAATTCTCCAAAAAAATTAACTTGAATTATTTAAAAAATAAACTTTTATTAGAAAAAAATTATTTTCCATTCTCAATAAAATTAATATCAATTATTTCAAAAATAAAATTTTATTAGTAAAAATTTATTTTTCGAATATTTAAAAAATCAATTTTTATTATTAAAATATTATTTTCTAACTATTTTCAACTATTTTTATGATTAAAAAATTATTTTTTGATTATTTCAAAGTAAAATTTTTATTATCAAACAATATTTCTTTTAAATATTAATATTTGTATTAACGTGCTATAATCGTGTCGCATAAAATTGCCCATTTATGGCGATATGTCGTTCAAGATCGTGTAACGACATCGACATATATATTACGTATACACGTAGTAGTCCGTGGTAATGAAACGGAACTTGTCGACACCGATGGTAAGCGAGGAGCTCGAGGAATGAAGTTCAAAGTATCTCCAAAGTACCTGTCTTACGTACATCGAGGAGAGCTTATAGACGAGTCTGGCTGTGCGGACGTGGACTGGGATATAATTCCAGTTTTTTCCCCAAATAGCCAACGAGAGACTTTTCTCTTCCTCTTTTCTATATTTATATATTCTGTTCGTATGTGTACGTGTGTGAGTGTTAGTGTGAGTGTCGATACCTCTAAGGTCCGAGACGGGTCTCTTCGCCTTCTTTCAAGTCGACCGCCACCCTCTCTCTCTCTCTCTCTCTCTCTCTCTCTCTCTCTTTCCCTCTCGTCCTCTCGCGGCTCATTCCCTGTTCACATAATCGTCTCGCATACGAGTTTCCCACCGATCTCAGCATTTCAACGTTCGACTCTACCTTGTCTTTACGAACATTACGATTTTTATTTTATCACCTTCTTTCGAAAATAAAACAATATTTATAAATAAAATTTCGTTTATTGACGGGTATAAATATGAATTTATTAATCAGGGAAAAAGTAATCCTCGATTTAGCAAATTTATCGATTTATTTTTTATATTTAAGGCGTAAATTATTGGAGACAATAAAACAATATTTATAAACAAAATTTCGTTTATTAACAGTGATAAATATTGATTTATTAATTAGAGAAAATTAACTGTCAAATTTATTAAATTTATCAATTTTCTTTTGATATTTAAGGCGTAAACGATGAGAAAATAAAACAATATTTATAAACAAAATTTCGTTTATTAACACCTCTAAATATTGATTTATTAATTACAGAAAATTAACCGTCAAATTCATTAAATTTATCAATTTATTTCCGATATTTAAGGCATAAACAATGATAACTAAAAAATAAAATGGCCGTTAACCAAATTTTTCTCAAACTTAATTCCAAAAATGGAATTCGTACGTATCAATTTTTCTTTCAGGTGTCAATTTTCATAATTGATGAAATTGCGAATAAATGTCGTCGGTTTTTATTTGTGTTTGCGCGACGCGAGTAGTTCGCGAAGGTATGCGAGCGAGCGGGTAACGAGGTTGTAAGAATCGATCGAGATCGATCGAAAAACATTCGATTTTACGACTCAATCTCGACGCGACTCGCGTGTGATACCGATCGAGAGAAAGATGGCAAGGAGGACAAGGAGACGGAGAAAGAGAAATAACTGTCGAGGGGGCGGGGTGGGAGGGAGGGAGGGGGATAGGGATGAAACATCACGTTCCGGTAGTTCTTAAAATCTCATCGCTCGAGAAAATCTTGATTCTCCTTTACCGGTCGTCTTTCATGGAATTCACGGAATAAAAAGGAAAATTGTAGCCAACCGCTTATATAGAAGATAAAAGTAACCAAGTCCATGGGGACACTTTATATATTACCCACACAAACACACACACACACGCACCCACAAGCTGGATGAAAATATCTTATGTTTCAGCCACTTTGCGAGAAAATACAATTTTCATCATTCTCCCGAGTCATTTCCGGTCTGAACGATTCTTCGTCGTGAGATAAAATTTGGGAAAATTTCTCGAGGGTTCTTATTACCCCCTCTTTCCCAACGATCTGGACATCGTCGTCTCAAAATTTGTCGCAGGGGAAAAACATCGTAATTTTCTGTTTTCACATACGATTTTTTTTTTTTTTTTTTTTTTTTGATTTTGAGTTAAAAGGAAAATAATTTTTTGTAGATCGCAAACTCTCGTGATGAACGAGGGAGGGAGAGAAGAATGGGGCAATAACGTTTTCTCGAAATAAAACAATGATCGGTTCACACGCATTATAAAAAAAAGAGAGAGAAAAAATGGAAACAAAAAGGATGGACTATACGTATAAAGTCGTATATTTTTCGAACGAGGCTCGTGAAGAACTGGAGAAGTCGACCACCTGCTGGCTCTCGCACTTATTAACATACATCGTATATGCTTAACGATATACGTGTGTGTATAGCAACGGTGTGTGTGGCGTGAATGCACCTTGTTCCATAATTACGCTCTTTCTCTCTCTCTCTCTCTCTCTCCTCATCTCTCTTTTATATCTTTTAATCTCTTTTCTCTCGATCTCAAAGTTTCTTTCGCGCATTCGAGAGAGCCGGCTCGATTTCTTATCGAATCAGCGGATCGAGCCAGTTGATCCGAATCGCCATTATTTATCGATCTTGTGCGATTTGAATAGCTGCTTCTTATATTGTGTCGTATATGTATATATATATATATATAGTGTTATGTGAGAGATGAAGATCGAGAATCGGGTTTATAATACCGCAAAAGGCTTTTCAATGAATTCAGTTTTGGGCCCTGGCGAATCCTTCTGCTTCCTTTTATTTTTCGCCATCTCTCATTCCTCCCCTTGCTTGTACGGAACACGCGTCGAGAAACGATGCTTATTAGCGGGCTTCGATTAACGAGGATGGATCGAGGGACGCGTGGGCGAAATTTTGTTCGCGATTTGTATTGAAAAATAAATTTGACAATTACTTTATAGTGAAATAAGTGTCAATTGAAAAATACTAATGGAATTTTTTTTTGCGATTATTTATCGAGGAATTAATTAATCAAAAAATGATAATGATTTTAGCATTAATTAATTATTTACTATTTCTGGGTTGGAGAATTAATTTAAAGAATTATTCAAAAATAAATGCGAAAATTATTTCATAGAGAAATAATTGTCAATTAAAAAAATTCTAATGGCAATCTTTTTAGCGATTAATTACCGAAAAATTAATTAATCGAAAAATTGTGATTTTTATTAACATTAATTAATTATTTACTATCTCCGGATTGGAGAATTAATTTAAAGAATTAATAAAAAATAAATGCGAAAATTATTTCATAGAGAAATAATTGTCAATTAAAAAATTCTAATAGCAATTATTTCATAGAGAAATAATTGTCAATTAAAAAATTCTAATGGCAATCTTTTTTGCGATTAATTACCGAAAAATTAATTACTCGAAAAATGATGATTTTTATTAACATTAATTAATTATTTACTATCTCCGGATTGGAGAATTAATTTAAAGAATTATTAAAAAATAAATGCGAAAATTATTTCATAGTGAAATAATTGTCAATTAAAAAATTCTAATGACAATCGTTTTTGCGATTAATTACCGAAAAATTAATTAATCGAAAAATTGTGATTTTTATTATCATTAATTAATTATTTACTATCTCCGCATTGGAAATTATTTCATAGAGAAATAATTGTCAATTAAAAAATTCTAATGGCAATCTTTTTAGCGATTAATTACCGAAAAATTAATTAATAAAAAAATAAGGATTTTTATTAACATTAATTAATTATTTACGATCTGTGAGTTAGAGAATTATTTCAAAAGGTGGATCTAGTCGCTTACCCGAAGCTTTCTTCTCGATCCATGTTTCAGCAAAAAACATGAGGGAGATGGAAAAAAGGAAAAGGACAAACACGCGAAATCTATAACGAGGACCCATTGTCCGGCACGCGCCGCGCTGTCCGCCCACATTCTTTTTCTTCTCCTTCCTTCTCCTAGGCGTATTCGAAATGCCGAAATTGTTTTCATCTCTCCCCGTTCGAAACCGAACGATCTAGCGAAATGCCAGAAAAGGGTTTTTCCCATGGCGTCGGACGATAATTGGAAAAAGTCAAACAGTTGCTCGTGACCACGAGCAACTTTTTCTTCCCATTTTTTTTTCCTTCATTCCATTCATCGATCCTCCCACAATTCCAGAGATTTCGCCCAACTCCTTCCTCCTACTTTCCCCCCGACACTCAGCTCGTTCTGCAAACACATTTTACCATAATTTTAATTGACAAAATTCCGACAAAAAAAATTTTCATTTTTTCGTATAGTTAGAATATTTTTTTTCCTTTGCTGTTTTTTTTTTTAATTGCAAGGACTCGAGACTAGTCGCAATACTATTCAGCCGACGATACTTATTAGCCTCGATTAAGTGAATAAAAATAAACGCTTCGATCGTCGAAGAGGAGGAAGGAACGAGAAAGAGGCAGTAGGAAAATAAAAAGATTTAATAACGAGCGACGACACGAGCGTGTGCAAAGCGAGAAAGAGAGAGAAAAAGAGGGAACGAGAGAAAGAGAGGGAGAGAGAAACAAGAAAGAGGTCTCTGACGAATACCAAGGCGGTTCCTCCTCTTCCATTTCCTTGGAAGCGTTTAACTCTCGATCGTCCAGCATCATCGGACGCGAAGGTAAAAAAGAAAGAGAGACGGAGTAAAAGAGTTCGCATGGGTCTCTCGGCATCCGCATCGCGAATTCCGGTCGTGTCTTTTCTCTCTTTCTCTTTTTCACTCTCTTTCGCTCTTTCGATCTCTCGATCGAATCGATGCGAGTGAGAGCGAGAGGCAAGGAAAAGGAGAATGCGTGAAAGAGAAAATAAAAATAAAAAAGGAAATCGACGAAATGAGTGAGTTTGTGTGTATGAGAGAGAGAGAGAGAGAGAGAGAGAGAGAGAGAGAGAGAGAGAGAGAGAGACAAGGGAGAGGAGGGGCGAGAGAGAGATGAATTGAGAAGAAACGAGGACAGAAAGTAGGGGGGGGGGGGGGGATGGGAAGAGGGTAGGAGATCGATCATCGAGCTATTTAGCGAGCGTTAATTGATTATTCTCCGGGTGCGATTAAAGGTCCATTCGCTCGATCTTCTTCCTTCCATCTTATATCATTGAGAGAGACACCTTTTAAGGACGAGCGAGGCATCATATCGTCACGTCCCACGTGGCGGCGCGCGTGTGTCATCTCCTCGCTGACATCTCACTCTTCGTCGTCGTTCGCGTGTGATCCCCCTCGTAACCCGTCGTAGTTATTTTATTTTATTTTATTTTATTCCATTTCACTTTGTTTTATTTTATTTTATTTTGTTTTATTTTATTTGATTTTATTTTGTTTCATTTTATTTTATTTCATTTTATTTTATTTGATTTTGTTTTATTTGATTTTATTTTATTTCATTTTATTTTATTTTGTTTTATTTTATTTCATTTTATTTTGTTTCATTTTATTTTATTTCATTTTATTTTATTTTATTTTAGTCGTTGTCGTTGATGTACGTCCATGAATTTTATTCCACGAGACACGATTTTATTATTTCCGGGAGATTTTGTGCAGAAAAGTAAAACAAAAAATTGAATCGAAAAAAAGTTGATTTTTTTTTCATTTTATTTAATTTTGTTTAATTCTGTTTCAGTTAATTTAATTTAATTTAATTTTGTTTAATTCTGTTTCAGTTAATTTAATTTAATTTAATTTTGTTTAATTCTGTTTAATTTAATTTAATTTAATTTAATTTTGTTTTATTTTATTTTATTTTAGTCGTTGTCGTTGACGTACGTCCATGAATTTTATTCCACGAGACACGATTTTATTATTTCCGGAAGATTTTGTGCAGAAATGGAAAACAAAAAATTGAATCGAAAAAAAGTTGATCTTTTTTCATTTTATTTAATTTTATTTAATTCTGTTTCATTTTATTTTAATTTATTTCATTTCATTTTATTTCATTTTATTTTATTTTATTTTATTTTACTTTATTATTTCATTTTATTTTATTTTATTTTGTTTCATTTCATTTCATTTTATTTTATTTTGTTTTATTTTATTTTATTTTATTTTACTTTATTTCATTTTATTTTATTTTATTTCATTTTATTTTATTTTATTTTGTTTCATTTCATTTTGTTTTATTTTATTTTATTTTATTTTATTTTATTTTATTTTATTTTATTTTATTTTATTTTATTTTGTTTAATTTCATTTTATTTTATTTTATTTCGTTTTGTCTCATCTTGTTGTGGATTCATGCCACTGGATTTTATTCCAGAAGAAACAATTTTATTATTCCCGTAAGATTTCATATAAAAAAAGAAAAAGAAGTTAATTGTATTTTTTGGTTTTGAAAAAATTGATCACATTGTGCAATGTCGCTATTGTTTTGTAAGTGGGACGTTACAATGTGTTCACCATTGACAAAAAAGGGGAAATACGATTTGTATCGATGGACGATTTACATATCCGCTGGAAAGTCTCAACTTCCGAGCTCGCTAGCCGCAAGGCGCGCTATTGTTCGCCTACAGTCTCGTCTCTCGTAACACTCTCGACATCGTACGGCTAAAAAATTTATCGAAATAATTAAATCAACGATACAATTATGATTCGAAGCTGATAATCAAAATTTATCGTCAACAATATTAATTATTTTAAATCATAAAATTTTTACAACAATTAATATAACACGAATCGCATCCATCTGTCGAGATATTCGACTGTAATTTGCGAACCACCTTGTTCCCATTGTTAAAACTCGAAGAATCGAGTTATTCGACTTTCCTTGTGGCTCGAAGATCCGTTTCTTTTTCTTTCAGTTAGACGTGGAATAAAAAAAACAAGGAGGAAGGAAGAAAGAAGAAGAAATTGTAACGAAAAGGAAGGAAGCGACTGGTCGACGAGATGGAATTAAGAGTGAGAGAGAGAGAGAGAGAGAGTGGGGGAGGAAGATAAAAGCATATAGAGGGTGAAGAAAAAAAGAGGTACGAGTCGAAGCACACGCCATGTGTATGGGGAGCAAGGGGTTCGCGAGCGATGCGATCGTTCCTCGATCGCGGGAAAGCCGATCGCTAGCGCCCTCTAGAGGGGGAGCAAGAGGCGCTTAGGCGTCGGGTCAGTCCCCTAGTATGCCCATCGTGAAAGTGAAGTGGCGGAGGAGGGGGGGGGGCGGAGCATGTAAAGTGCGCGTGGCCGGCACGCGCATTCCTTCCCTCCCAAACCGGAAAATCGATCTCGACACGCATCCACAAACCGGAAGAATTCGATCACGAAAGTCCTTCGATTTCTCTCGAGTTTGATAATGTCACGTGTATGACAAGTAAATAAAATTTAACAAAAAAAAAAAAAAAACACAAAAAATATATTGCGTATTTTTTTTAGGGCGTTGAAACATTTTTTATTTACATTATTACATTGTTGCTAACATCTTTGGCTCGCTGGTCGATAATACATTGTTTTTTTAACACTAACAAAAGATTCTTATTTAAAGTTTTTTTTTATTATTTTATCCATGATCTTTGGGCGATTCATTTTTTTTTACATATTTTCGTTGTTCAGAAAAAAGAGTTACTTAGGCTATTTACAATGTCTTTGGGTGGAGGTAACTTAATATCGATACAAAAATAAATTGTAACGTAATTAACAAATTTTGCTTTTTTTTTTTAAAAGTAAAATTCGAGGATTAAATTAGAGAATTGAAAAATTGACGTTTGACTAGAGGGAGAAAGAAAAAAACATATTCGTTAATAATTAAAAATAATTAGTGAAATAATAATTTATGCTACGATGAGTATTTCCATTGTATTGAACTATAGGACGGGCTCTGAGGGTTTTTTTTTCTTTTCGTACGTTTTTAAATATAAAAATATACTCGTTACGTGTAAAACTAATTATCTAGCTAATTTATCAGCTAAGACTTAAATTTTTAAATAATGTACATTATACGTTCGATCGACGTGCAATTTAGCATCGCGCGATTCGATTCTCGTTACGTTTTTATCTTTGGACTTTTAGCCGTCTTCTTATTCGATAAATTAAAATTTAAATATTTCCTGCCTGATAAAAATTCGAATTTCAAATTTACAACGAGAAAATAATAATTTTCAATTTTCTTTTGATTTACAGCTTCGCTAATTTTTACACATTTATCTTCAATCACGATAGTTAATTAATATTAATAACACGACGAATAATTATTTACAATTGTTATTTCGAAAGAAATCATTATCAAGATTATTATCGTTCTCGCGTCAACAATCGTTGTCACAAATTTTAAATTCATAGCTTTTGCCATCGTGTCTCTCGAGAAGATCGCAAAGCGCGGCGATATAAGTCTGCGCCATTTGCAAAGTTTCGAATTTGCTTAATTTGTGATCGGCCCCAAGATTCGGCACGACCTCGCGCAATTTATCAAAAGCGTCGTTCAATCCGTTCATGCGTCGTCTCTCGCGAGCATTGGCTGCTAATCTACGACGTTTGAGAACACTGGGGGATGGTGGCACGTCACGTGATCTTCGACGTCCTCTTTTTGGACTCGAGGTCGGTGACTCGAGAATTTTCTGTAAATAAAAGAAAAAAACGACAAATCGATTATGAATAGTCATAAAAATTTCATGAAAATTCCAACGACGAATTTATCTCCAATCATTCAGAAATAATAATTACCGAGCTAGTACGATGAATCCGGACAAGCGAGGTAAAGAAATGTCACCATTAGAAATTTCACATTCGCTAAATATCGTGACAATTATTAATTTACCTGAGAATTCGTAACGGGGTCCCAATAATTTTGTTGGGACTCCTCCATGTCGCGATGATTTTTTAGACTCTCTCCTGAGTATCTTGGTTCTTGAGGTGGTGTCTCGTAGCAGTAGACAGGAGGCTTGTAGTCCAGGGAATTTTCCTCGTAGAGGGTTGAACGGGGTGAAGTAGTGTGCTCGATGGAACGACGAGGGTCGTACCTGAAAAAGGACATCACGTTTCCTTCAATTTACGTATTAATTAATCGATTAATTATCGACTAGTTAATCACGATTAATCGATTAAAATCTGAGCCAGTTAATTAATTGCGATTAATCGATTAAAATCTGAGCCAGTTAATTAATTGCGATTAATCGATTAAAATCTGAGCCAGTTAATTAATTGCGATTAATCGATTAAAATCTGAGCCAGTTAATTAATTGCGATTAATCGATTAAAATCTGAGCCAGTTAATTAATTGCGATTAATCGATTAAAATCTGGGCCAGTTGATGATTTTTCTTTAAATTAATTGTCACGTTACCTCTGAGGTGTCAATGGTGTCAAAATCCCATAAGGTTCTCTCTCGTAACCTTCAGGAGTCGTGGAATAATCAGCCCTCTGTTCTCTCCTATAATCGACATTCTCGTGTTCTCGTCTTGGTGTCATCACCACGTCGGGCCCATAATTGTCCCTGTATCCGATTCTCACGTTCTCATAATCCGGGGAGTTGTAAGGCGATGGATAAACCGGATCGTAGGCCCTGGTAGGTGTTGGATAAGCCGAGTTCAGCATCTCGGACGAGGATGACTGATAAGCGCTGTGATGATTGGATAACAGAGCCATATCTCCGGGGGATTAAAGAAATCCACGCCTCCTCGACTCTCCAATAATTCCTCGTACGCCCAACGACTCTTTCCAGCTCACTCCACCTTCTTTCTCTTCTTCTTGACACACCACATTGGCAATTTTGTCTTCGTACGAAAAAAACCCGATCGAATCGATAACACTCTCGATTTTCCAATTAATCGACTCGACACAGTCAAAGTTCGAATAAAAACAAAGAATTCGTCGAAGCACTGAAATATTATCAATTATTCCTTCTTTAATTTTTTCCACGAAAGAAATGATGGAAAACTTTAAATCTCCCGCGCACTCGTCTCGTACAAGGGAGAGACGTTCCTCGCGTCGTAAAGGTTCGTTTTTGAGTGTGGCGCGTGCCGGGGCGGTACTCCGGTCGTTCCCCATCAACATATGGTACGACGGTCCCACCTCGCGCCGCTCATCCCTAGATAACGCTTGCACCTGGTGTCCCGACTCGGCTTTTCTGGACTCTCTTTCCCTCTTCCATTCACTTCGTGACTTCCTCTCCTTCGCTAGAGCGTTGAAGGTAAAAAAGGTCCTCCTCATTCCCACCACCACTATACGACCACTCTCGAACCACCGGGACCCAGGACTCTTGAGTAAGTCGAAAGGATGGAATAAATACATAAACGGACACGCGCGCATACTTTCCTCCCTCCGCGACTTCGAGAACTCCCGCGTCTATTGCGAAAAGGCGCGTGCGCGACCGGCCTCGAGTAGCTGCGCCCTCTAGACGCAACCGAGTGTACGAGCCACCGAGCACAGGGCGAAACGAGGCCGGATCGACCGAGGCGGACGTGGGGAACGAGGCGAAAAAAACGAGAGAGAGGCTAAGAAACGCCGAAGAAAAATAAAAGTAAGGACCCGCGGGACAGTGGGGTGAAACTTTAAAGGGACCTTAGACGAGTGAGTGTGCAGGAGTAAAAAGGATGGGGGGCTGTCTAGCGGCTCGCCAGCTGATGCGACGATCCGCTGCAGTGGATTCTCGTATTGATAAATAAAAATAAAGATAAGTAAATAAAGACGTTTTTTTAATTGTTTTTGTAACTTTATAATCGTGGAATATGTTTGAAATATTTGGAGCTTGAGGGTTGAATGTGAGAGAGTTGGGAACGAGCTCGTACACCTGTTAGTTGGATTAAATATCGTTATTATTTTAATAAATATAAACAAATTGTTACAATTCGTTTTAAT
This sequence comes from Netelia fuscicornis, assembly GCA_946811545.1. Classification (NCBI taxonomy): domain Eukaryota; kingdom Metazoa; phylum Arthropoda; class Insecta; order Hymenoptera; family Ichneumonidae; genus Netelia; species Netelia fuscicornis. The sequence continues at coordinate 2,610,245 of OX328012.1, read as the reverse complement.
CGAAATTTCTTCAATTTAAACAAACAACAATTTCCTTCGATATTAATCGTAATTAGAAACGATTATTAAATCCTTAAATTTCATTCCGCGAAGTTGTTAATAACGCAGGTGGAAATTAGACCGACGCATCCGTTCTTCGAGGTCGCCACGATGGTTTACGACTAGAAACTCAACCGAATGTCCAACGGTATCGAAGCAAATCACGTATAACGTACACGATGTACAAAACGTACAATTGTTTCCTGATACTTTACGAGCACTTGTGTTTTTCTTTTAATAATAACGAGAGAAAATCAGAGATGATTTCTCTATATTCAATGAAAAATTGGGGTTCGAGAGGCAAAGCCACGTGGCTTTGACTCACCTTTCCCTCCTAGAAAAGTGAAAAATGGGAGCTGGGTAGATCGTTGTCTATCAACCTTGTCCCTTATACGGACGATACAACGAACGATTCCTCAGGAGGGAAAATTAATTTTTAATTTCCGATTTCCCGCCCCTCGTTCTCTCTATAGTTATACACACGCTTATTTATACACATTTATATATATATATGTGTATGGTGTGTGTGTGTGTGTGTGTGTGTGTGTGTGTGTGTGTGTGTGTGTGTGTGTGTGTGTGTGTGTGTGTGTGTGTGTGTGTGTGTGTGTGTGTGTGTGTGTGTGTGTGTGTGTGTGTGTGTGTGTGTGTGTGTGTGTGTGTGTGTGTGTGTGTGTGTGTGTGTGTGTGTGTGTGTGTGTGTGTGTGCGTATATAATGTTATAGTCTCCTGTCGGCACTTTGCGTGGCTTTCACTCCGAATTCGTGTAGCTGTTTCGTTTCCACAAGCCACGATCCCTGGCTATAGAAGAGGGAACAGCAGCACGAGAGCGACAGATGCTTCGACAATGGAGGCCACGTGGAGAAACACACCACCACGTCGGGTAATAACGCGTTTGCCGGTATCCAAGAGCGTGGACTACCGCCTTAATGACTCCAAGAACAACGGATCGTTCGTATCGCTGTATATTTATATTTATATAGATATATATATATATACATATGGGTAGAGACGATTCATGGCGCGTTCGCCATTTCGTGTATACGCGATATTGTTGCGAGGATCGTTCGCTCGTTCAGGAAGAGGCAACACGTGCAACGGCACGCGACCTCCGGGCTTCGAGAAATTATTCTATCTAGGATCTAGGATCTTGGATTTGAGATCACACGGGCCTCGCAAGGCCGGGGAAGAAAATATTCACCGTTAGGAGAGACTCGCATCATCATTAGTTATATTAGCCGTCGTTTCACGAAGCACCTCTTATTAGGATTATCAAGCGATACAAGTGGGTTGGGAAATCGTTGTCGGTATTTTAGCACGAAAGGCCAACGAGAAGCTTCATTTTTTTTATGTATACGATATTTCATCTTGTAAATATTTCGTCCTTAAAATCATTATTGAAAATTATTTTTAGTTTGGAAATAAATTTTGTTTGGCATTGTTGGCATAAATAATCGAGGGAATAAAAATAGTCGAAACTCACCTAGTTTATCAGCGGGTGATTCAAATATTCTCCCCAGAAAAATATCTATTGGAAAATAAAGCTCGATAGCAAATAGAATCAAAATTCGTGTTGTCATTTCCTTTTTGGTTCGAAGTTTGTATTTTAGAACGAAAGGCCAACGAGAAGCTTCCTTTTTTTATGTATACGATATTTCATCTTGTAAATATTTTGTCCTTAAAATCATTATTGAAAATTATTTTTAGTTTGGAAATAAATTTTTCTTGGCATTGTTGGCACAAATAATCAAGGGAATAAAAATAGTCGAAACTCACCCAGTTTACACGCGGTTGATTCAAATTTTCTCCCCAGAAAAATATCTATTGGAAAATAAAGCTCGATAGCAAATAGAATCAAAATTCGTGTTGTCATTTCCTTTTTGGTTCGAAGTTTGTATTTTAGAACGAAAGACCAACGAGAATCTTCATTTTTTTATGTATACGATATTTCATCTTGTAAATATTTCGTTCTTAAAATCATTTTTGAAAATTATTTTTAGTTTGAAAATAAATTTTGTTTGGCATTGTTGGCATAAATAATCGAGGGAATAAAAATAGTCGAAACTCACCCAGTTTATCAGCGGTTGATTCAAATTTTGTCCCCAGAAAAATATCCATTGGAAAATAAAGCTCGATAGCAAATGGAATCAAAATTCGTGTTGTCATTTCCTTTTTGGTCCAAAGTTCGTCGAACCAGCGAGTCGTTGTCGAAGATTGAACGAGCTGCGATTATCAACGAGAAAAAGAGATCGGAGTAGTGACGAGTATATTAATTATTCGCGCAAGGAAAGTGGAACAGAGACAATGGAAGTCAAGTTGAACGATAGGATCGAGCTCTTTAAATTCACCGTAGATGAAGAGATAAATGTTAGTGGGGTTGAGGAAGGGTGTGTCGTTGCTCCGAGAGGGTGCACTGGCACGAACCAGGGGAGACCGGCAACGGTCGTGCCAGCTCCCTCGGCGCGGTAGATCGTTCTTCTTCTCCTCTTCTTCTTTTTTTCCTTGAGTTTTTTTACTCGAAGAAGCGACAATTAGAGATACGGATCTACGTCGGTAGAGCACGCTGCAGCACTGTGCCACCGCTGCGCAGCTCGGAGCGAGGCGCATGCGCGCTAGATCGTACCACGTGGACGCTCTCCCCACTCCTAGGCGGCGCGTGCGTACGAGTAGACGCGCATAACGAGGAGCAAGGTGTTGCGACACGCGCTGCCTCACTCGGGAAAGGCGCGAGATTCGCAGTCTGATAGGAAATTAAACAAAAAAACAGGTAAAGAAAAAAAAATGAGAAGGGAAACCCAAGAGCAAGGTGGAGTTTTATGCATTCGTGATAATTTACGATAATTCGTAACGTCGTTGGAGTCGTCGCAGGATTTTTTCATCGTGAATTCTTCGATTAAAGAAGCTTCTGGTATTTTTTTCTTTCAATTATTTGATTTTGATTAATTCAATCGAAATCGGATAAAACTTTATATCAATTTTTGATATAATCAATTTTTATTCGTTTTCGATAAATTATTTATTTTTATGTCATTTACTACTTAAAATAGAGAAAATTATGTAATGTTTTGAGAAAATCGATCATACCTGCTTATCGAATCGATGAAAGGAGGAGTATAGTCATCATCATCATCATTATCGATAATTATCGTCATTTCTCTCTCGATCCTCGTTACTCGATCTTCCCTCGATCCGTATTAAATTTTCCGCGTCCAATTAGAAGATGGATTCTACTAGGGTGAACGAAGTAACTTCCTCTTGCTCTCTCCTTCTCTCTCTCTCTCTCTCTCTCGAAAGAGAGAACCCTCTCAGTAATGGTGGGTGTATGATGGATCGTCGAATGGCTTTTCCACGAAGTTTAATCTTTTTTCGACAGACCGTCGAGAGGCTAGCTGGTGAACAGCGTAGAAAAAGAGAAAAAAAGGAGACAAAGCCCATCGTCCAAGGAACGATATAGGCCATATGGTGACCAAGGGCACGTGGCCAACGGATTTTTTTTTTTTACAAAATTGCTATACCAATTTTATTGACACGTGCACTGTTTACACGTCTTTGCTTCTGATTATTGATATCGCAATTGATTCTTTCCAAAATAAAATTATGTTGTACTCCACCAATATTTCGAAAAATAACATCAGCATTTTATTTTTTATCTTGATGAAAATCTTATTGATATTTCCAAAGGATAAAAAATATTTTTTCAATTAGCACAATTTAAAATCAATGAATAATTATGATTGTCAATTATCGTGTCAATAAAGTTTAAATCTATGACATAAAAACAAATAATTTATCGAAAACGAATGAAAATTGATTACATCAAAAATTTATGTAAAGTTTTATCTGATTTCGATTGAATTAATCAAAATCAAATAATTGAAAAAGAAAATACCAAAAGTTTCTTTAATCGAAGAATTCACGTCATTGGGCTTTCTTGAGGTTCATGAGTCCAGCCCCTGGGAACAGGCAACCCATTTTGCTTGGACGTACGACTGTTAGCTCACTTCTGGTGTCTTTCAAGGTAAAATATCTATTTTCATATTAAACACACATTTTCTAGGCAAATAATTTTATAAAGCAACATTACGTACGATCAATTATAACTTATTAAAGTCGTTATAATAATTTTGATTTACTATCATTACGTAAAAATACACGTTAAACTATACATAGTTTGAAAAAACACTTCAACCATCTCGTACATTAGTTTTGTCGTGTTTTAACGTAGAACGAACACTACAATTGTTGCTTCAACGCATCGATGTCAGTACAGTGAAGTAAGACATTGAAGTTTGAACGACCTTTGGAAATTATAAACAAAAAAAATGTTTTTTTTTTTTTCATAAAATATTAATTGATTTTTGCAAAAATTCATTATTTAAAAAAGTTGTGTCTTACAGAGCTGAATCTCTCCAAGTCCATGACATAAAGTTTACCCGCTGTCAATTGACAAGGTGTCAGGCTCCTCAGCATTATGAGCTTCAGCATGTCTCTGGATTTTTTTGACATGGAATACCATCTACATTTGTATCTGAAAATTGTTACAATTTTTTATTTTCGAGCAATTGCTTTAGGTATAAATATGTCAGGGATGGAACGCAAGCTTACGCCGCATAAAAAATCATTGTGCTGTGATCATGAATCGCCTGACCGGGTAAACTGTTGTAGAGCAGATGCATGAGCTCGCCAAATGTGAAAGTACCAAATCTGACCACGACGTCCATTTTATCCAAATTTATAGCAGTCTGATAGAAATTCAAGATTTAATCTTGCTTCATTCTTATTTGATTTTCATTCCTCCGAGACGTAATTTGATTTTCGTGAAGGAGACATGACAGGAAAGAGATTTTTTATTGTCAACTCACTTGGACTCCAGTGACACTGATGACCAGCATGTTGATCATCATTTGCATCAAATTCGAAATGCAATAAGTATTTTCAATAAATTCCGCAAATCTTGATATCGACGAACAATCAATCAAACGCTAAAATTAACAAATCCTTCGACGTAGACATTTTTTTTTGCAAAATTCACGATCGTTATACGAACTTTATAGCTTTTTGATGTTCGCTGATGCAGTATGCAACTTTGGCAAAAATTCTGTCGTTGTGTTTCGGTGCGTAAAAATCTTCGTCGTAGGCCTCCTCGTCGGCCAAGTGTTCCAGATGATAACTGAACACGTTTTTCACCAACGAGTCGAAAGGAATAAAAAATTATCCAATTTTTTGGTAAAGAAAAAGAAGAAGAAAAATGCAAAAAACGAAATAATTGAAAACCGATCAAACGTACTTGAGTGCAGCGAATATTCCACAGGCGTGCTGAACATACGTGACGTACATCGTGTCGCAGATGATGACAGTCGTGACCGAGCTGAAAGTTCCGAGAGATTGATGAAAAAATAATGGAAAATAGTGTTCGGTCGGCTCGTCGATGAAGTATTCAGCGTGAGAGGGTAATTGTCTGGGTCGTGATTCGTTCAATGGTTGGATAAAATTCAATACCATGGGCATGGTCGGCATCGAGAGATAAGCGAACATCGTGAAGTACATGTAAACTGGAAAAGAACACACACGATCGGGTTTGAGCGGAAGTTAAATTTGAAAAAATGGAAACGAAGTGACGTGCAATTTTTTTAAACTGACCCATGTAAGCAAAAGTCAAGAATTTAGATCTATTGGCGTATTCCTCGAGAATCCGCTTGTCCGCTTCTTTCGTTCTGATGTTCCAGTCGTCTTGCATCCTCGAGAACAATTCTCTTACCTGATTTTTCATATTGAACTCGTGACAAGTTTTAAAGGGATAAGATAGACAATTTTTGAAAATATTTCGATTATTAACCCTTTAACCTACAATGACGGGCATAGCCCGCGTACGATGGTTGGGCCAAACGTAAATATTACGGGCATAGCCCCCGTACGACGATCGGGCCAAACTAATTACGATTGCCCGGATTAGCGTGTTACACAAGTCGTGCGAACGTTCCAAACGCTGCGCGAGCTTGTATACAATTTCGGCCCAAGATCTTCGAATCTAAATCGTAGGTTAAGGGGTTAATTGATAAATGAACGAACCGCTTTCGCCCCGAAGAGAAGTGTACCGAGTTTTATGAAACTCGCTGTGTTGACCATCAGTGGAGCGAAGCACTCGATTATCGCGTCCAAGTCTCTCCTCGACTCGAAAAGGTGAACCATCTGACCCCAGGAAATCCAAAAATGATCAAAAAGAAATTGATTAATTGGTTTAAAATAAATTCAAATCTAACAAATTGTTATTTTGTTTTTGAAATAAACAGTGACTCACCTCCAGGGTGTAGAGATTTCCAATTCCACATAAAAATAAACAAATACCAAGTCGTTGTTGCCAGATCGGTGAGAACGGCCATTGACCGATCATTCGCATGAAGATTTTGTTGAGTCTGTAACATTCCAACGTTTGCAAATCGCGTTTTGGATCCGCCACGTAAGTTCGAAGAACCTTTTCGCCCATTGCTGTTTATCGTTTCTGGTCGAAAGTGGATTGTGTAAGAAGAAAAAAATGAAAATAATTCAGAGTGAAGATCGGGTTTCCTCGCGATCGCGAGTCGAACTGCGGGAGCCAAGCTGTCTCGAAGTGTGAAGAATGAAATTTTCTTTGCAGCTTGTGCATACCCCGTCAAGTGTCATTTTGTCTCGAGGGGTGGATGCGAACGTCGATGAAACTTGACGGACGTGCCACCACGCCCTGGTACGCGTCCATCAAGTAGCTTGGAGGCGTTCGCAATATTCGTCGTGTTAAACCGATGTTTCATTCGCAGGAAAAAGAAAAAATAGGAACATGTTCCTTCGAAGGTGTCTAACATTGTTGCTGACGTTCATCAACGTCAACGCCGTTGATCGCAGACGCTCGTGGAAATTAGAACTTAGCTTTTCCGTTGTCTCGAGCGAAGGGTCGAGAACTTCCGGTTTTCACACTGCTAACACCTTCATTAGTTTGTCCATCGCAGTAGTAACGGTAGTATCGAAACGATGGTAGAGTCAGCACTCGATAAACGATAATTTGTCTCGTATAAAAAAGGTCGATTTGTTTCCAACGATTCAAAAAAAATTTTTTTTTTTGAAAATTGATTTTTTTAGATTGTTTTCTGATGATTTTTAAACTTTTTACAAAGCAGGAGTCTTTGCGAATGAGGCAAGATTGAGATAAAGCGCAAAGTTAATTTTGATTTTCAGATTTGCGTTTTTTGTAAGAGAAAATTCAATTTTATTTGAAAATTTGAAATTTTAACGGTTGTCAATGTTTTGTTTGAATCTCATCGACTCGATAGATGTGTAAAGTTCAATATTGATCGGGTTCTAAAATGACGATAGAAACAAATAATCGTGCAGTTATTTTTTCGAAAAATTCGAAATTTTATAAAATTTGATATCGTCGATTTACAATATTTTGACTAAGCCGAATACCAAAAGTGCTTATTCGCTAATCATACACACATACACGCATGAGCACATATTTTTATATACGATTTATCGACTTTTTGGAATATCGTAAGTCCTCCGACGCACGAATTTGAATTTTGTTTCTTCTTTTTTCTTTTTTATACGAAAACAAAGTTTTGTTTCTTTTTTTCACTGAGGAAGCAAAACTGATAGGTGAATGAGATATAAATGACGAGACACAAAATGGCAAAAAATGTTTGCACGACGCGTTTGAGGGATGATTTTTTGGTGACATTAAAAAAAAACGAAAAAAATCCCATACATATAAGTCCATGCTGGTTGCTTATCGGAACGAGCAGAGCATTGTCAAGTACCGTACCGACGTGCGAATCACCTTGAAGGACAAGAAATTTGACGTACGTAAACAAATTTTATTCGTATAAAATTATAAATAATTGCAGATTAATTGTCTCACCGTGGCGAAAAATTGCATATCCAATACGTATAGGTGTGCTGCAGTCAAGCAACAGGGTCTCATGCTTCGCATTACCATGAGATTTACGAGCTTTCGTGTTCTTAACGAAGTCAAATACCACGATGAGTTGGTACTAAAATCAAATTGATGGAATCAAGGATAAATTTTAATAAACTTAATTAACGAAATTTTGAATTAATCAATTCATTTGTTTCGTTTGAAATTGATTTTGTTCTTTCAGTGATTCCAAATCAAATTGATGGTATCAAGGATAAATTTGAATAAATTTAATTAACGAAATTTGTAATTAATCAATTAATTAGTTATATTTGGAATTGTTTCTGTTTTATTTTAATAATTCTAAATTAAATTGATAGAACGAAAGATAAATTGTAATAAACTTAATTAACGAAATTTTGAATTAATCAATTCATTTGTTTCGTTTGAAATTGATTTTGTTCTTTCAGTGATTCCAAATCAAATTGATGGTATCAAGGATAAATTTGAATAAATTTAATTAACGAAATTTGTAATTAATCAATTAATTAGTTATATTTGGAATTGTTTCTGTTTTATTTTAATAATTCCAAATTAAATTGATAGAACGAAAGATAAATTGTAATAAACTTAATTAACGAAATTTTTAATTTATGAATTAATTAGTTACGTTTGTAGCTGTGTTAGTTTTTTTTTAATAATTCCAAATCAAATTGATGGAATCAGGGATGAATTGTAATAAACTTAATTAACGAAATTTGTATAATAATTAATCAGTTAATTAGTTACGTTTAGAGTTGTTTTTGTTTGCTTTAAGCGAAATCAAATTTAAGCTCTAACCAAATCAAATTGATGGAATCAAGGATAAATTGTAATAAACTTAATTAACGAAATTTTTAAATAATCAATCAATTAGTTACGTTTGAAGTTGTTTTTGTTTGTTTTTTCTTTTTAATAATTGCATTTTTATATTTAAAATGCGAACAAAATCTTACAAGCTCTGGAGAATTCGCTCGCTCTCAGTTAGCAGACATTCGGAAGGGTAGCTCGCGAAAAAAACAGGAAATACCTGGGCCACAGCGAACGTGGCGTATCTGACGGATTCTTCCGGGTAGTCCAATTTCATCACGGCCTATACGCAATGAAATTAAACGAGGTATTAAATGACATACACAATTTTTTATACGTTTTTCACGATCAAAAATTGATATCTAAACGAAATCATTAATCCACCTGAAACCCTGTGAAGCTCAAGCACAAAACGTTGATACCTAATTGAAAGAACATCGACGTTGAATAAGCGGACTCAATCGCATCGACGTAACTGTCAAAAATATATAAATACAATTTTTTTTTTTTTTTTTGAAAAATAAACTTCTCTCGTTATTTTCACATTAATTTTCAAAATACGAACTCGAGAGCCAAACTGTGCAGAGTTATACAGTTGATGGCCTTGCGATAGGGCTTGTCCTCACTCATGGGAGGATGTAGGTCTATCTCGAGGGCATCACTCTCCACCAAATTTTCCAAGCGATGTCTTTAATTTAAAAAACAAAATAAATACTGTTTTTTTGCCATTCCTTCAATAAGAATTTTTTAAAGATAATTCTATTGAATATTTAGAGCAAATTTACCCAAGTATGGCGAACAATGTGCAGGCGTGATGTACATAGGCGAAGAACATGATGTCGATGCCAACGACTATCGTTATGTACGCGGTGGTGGCGAAGTATTCGTGAATTAGTAGCCAATAGTACCATCTTTCGACATTAACGAGATACTCGATGTGAAACATCAGTGGTTTTATCATTGTTTCATTCGACGTCGCGGCATCTTCAACCGGTAACAACTCAATGATTATGGGAAATAATGGTCCCAGCATAAATGGTATCATCGTGGCATAAACCACCCCTGATAACAAAAATACACACGAGCCACATAATTTTAATTAATTAACGATCCACACAATTTTAATTAACTAACAATCCACATAATTTTAATTGATTAACAATCCACACAATTTTATTAAAGACATTTTTCAATTATCGAAGAAACTACAAAATAAATTTAATTTTTTTTTAATATTTGAAAAATTAATTTACCTGCGTACATGAGAACCTTCTTACGACAATCGTTACCAAACTTCCGTAATATTTTCAGCTCGTCACCCACCCCGTACAATTTCCAATCGTTTTCGATCGTCTCCAGAAGTTCTCTCATCTAAACGAACGAAGAAACAACATGGTAATGCGAACTTTTATCAAAGTCGTGATAGGAAAGACTGGCGTCGCGTGCGAACGATAAGAATGGCTATTCAATTGCGAATAGAAGCGTGAAAAAAAAGTCACCAGACGATTACTATCTCCAAACACAGTTTCGCCACTTTCGCCATCACGAACAATTTTCCAAGATTATCGAAAATTGTTATTGACGATAATAAAGAATCGGGCGACAGCAAAAGTACCGACTAAACGAACTATTTCCCACCCCGCAAGTTGTATTATCGTAATCGTGTAGGGTTCGCGAGACTCGTGTCAAATAAAGGTGTCGCGTCTCCGAATAATTCGCTTCCTAGACTCTCGTCATTCCTTTGTCGAACGACTCCGACACGATACGTGGGCGGATGAAAAACTCTCGAGATATACAAATAATAATAATTTAATAATAATAATAATAATATTTGTTTTCTGCGAATTGTTATTTTAGAAAATTAGCTATCTCGATAGAATCGTCGCGTTCCTAATTCGATATTGATTCGCAGTATCGTGCGATAGTGTCACCCTCGTTGAGTGTTACCGATCATCAAAAATTTATTCGTAATTTTCGCCCGGAAAATTATACGCGACGTGACGTTCATCGTCACGACCCTTCCTTTTATTCCCATTCACACTCCCCCATAAAGGATCTCCGGTGTGAGATGGAAGAAATATAATACCGAGTCTGTTCGCTGACACTGACGTTGCGAAAAATTGTATTCGCCTGCGTGGTTTTTTTTTCGCTCTTTTATTTTGTTCGTAGAGAGGAAAGTAATATGAAGAGCTTTTTCGAACATCCGTATTACAGATGGAACAAACTATTTCTATCGCAAATCGGCACTTGGCCGGAACAATCTTTGTTCCTCAGATGTTTACTGCCATTTCTCGTCTGGGCTGGGCTCACGAGTATCTGGGTTCCTGAGGTATTTTTTCTTTCGTTTTATGAAAATAATTTTGTTTTTTTGGTTTGGCTGATAATTAAGTTTTGTTTTTCGTTGTTTTTTTTTATTAAAAATTGTAACGTTAATTTGGGGATTGATGAAATCGTCAAGATCAATGCTCTGCCCAGTGTGGGTCACGACACTGACCTCATCATGGACTGCATTCCACCGTTTTTGATAATAACACTGAGCTTCGTGCAATTGTTCAACGGCAGTTTCAATCGTAAAACCGTGAGGGATTTTTATTTGTTCGTTGTAAATTGTAAATTTAACGACACGCCGCGTTATTGCAGATTCAAAAAATGATCAATCACATTCCGGAAGATTGGAAACGTCTCAGCGATTCGCCAAATATCGAAATTATTCATAAATACGGGGCACGCGGATGTTGGATCACTAAGGCGTATGCGAGTAAGGATATTATTATTAAAAAAAGTATTTTCATCCTATCGAAAGAAAAAAAAGATTGTGAAGTTGAATAATTCATCGAAATTTTGTACTTTTTCGCGAAGATGTGATTGTTTTTTTTTTGGTTTTTTAACAATTTTTCAAATATTTTTCAGCCTACATTTATTCCTCGGTTCTCTTTTATGTCCTCATGCCCACTTTGCCGGTACTTTTAGACGTTGTCGTGCCTCTCAACGAGTCGAGAGAAAAGATTTATCTTTTTGTAACCGATTACGGTGTTAACGCCGACGATTATTACTGGCCGATTTTGTTTCATTCCTGGGCGACGTCTTTCCTCGCTATGGTGACACTCGTCTCTAATGACACTATGTTATTCCTGATGATCGAGCATGCCTGTGGCCTTTTTGAGATCGTTGGGTTCGTAAAAAGAAAAAAGAAAAAACAAAAAAATTGACATACGTCAAGAATAATCAGTTGTGATTGTTCGGCGAATGATTTACCAATCAATTTATATTTCAACAGCGTAAATTTAAAGATGGTCACCGCTAACGATAACAGCCACGACAAGTACAAGATGATTTGTCGTTGCATCGATCTTCACAAAGAGGCAATTATGTTCGCAAAAACAAAAATAGAAAAAATTCGATAATTATTCGTGTTCGATTTTTTGTTTTCGTCACTTTTCAATATTTGTTCGCGTTTAGTTTCGCTCAACTGATCGAAGCAAGTTATTCCGGTAGTCTCATCGGTGTGGTAGGCTTCTGCTTGTTAATTTTGAGCATCACCGGAGTTCAGGTATTTGAAAAAAATGTTGTTTATCGATCAACGACGATGCAATGTTCGAATCAATTTTTCAAATACAATATGTATAGATATATTTTTCTCCTAATTTTGTTTTTCTAGACCATTATGAATTTCGGGAAACCGGAACAAATGTTGAGATACGGGAGTTTTTCGATGGCACAAATAGTTCATCTTTACTTGAACAGCGTGCCTGGACAAAAAATCATGGATTACAGTTCATCGATTTACGATTACGCGTGAGTCAATATCGACGTAGAATAATCGTTAATGGAAAATAAATCGACGTGATTAAAAATTTTTTGTTTTTTCCATTTTTTTTTAATTTTCATTGTAAAAAATTGATAGTTACGCGATAAATTGGCACGAACTGACACCGAAAGCTCAGAAATTATTAATCTTGATAATGCTGAGAAGTTCCAAACCGTGTCAAATCACAGCTGGCAAAATTTATGTCGTCTCCATGGAAAATTACAGTTCGGTAAGAAATTTACGATTTTTGTTTAAAACACACACACACACACACACAGAGGGAATAAAGAGATAAAATTGTTTTTAATTTCGTCGTCTTTTTAAGGTGATGCAGACGTCCATGTCGTATTTCACGGTTTTGTCGTCGATGCGTTGATTATTTTTTTCGATCGACAATGATAACGATTACGTCACCCCCACCTCTCTTCTACGTCGAAAGAAATATAACTCGAGATAATTTGGCGATTCTATCGAATTAAATTTGATCTTAACGTATATATAACTCGATGTATCGATAATACAACGTTTAATACACAAATTATTCCACCCATTTGTTCATTTATTTTAAACTTGCATTTTTTTCTTTATCATTCAAGAATCAAAAATCGATGAAAAATCAAAATTATTATCACGCACCTTATCTCCATTATATATGAAGTTGAAAAGTTTGATGTAACACACAAAATCAATGGTGACCGGTGGTATCGATTCCATAAATATATCCGGATTGCACCGGGCCATTATCAGTCCTGCGATCTTCAACGATATTTTTGTCAAAAAATATCAAATGAAAAAATCATTTTATCATTTTTCCAACGCCATGGCGTGGAAAAACATTCTTTCTAAATAAAGAGAAAAAAAAGGAAAACGATTTTCGATAATTTACCTGAAGGTAGCCTTGCGTCGCGACGAAAAAGATCGTGATGATGAATATAAAACGTTTTTCCATCATCGGTTGATGAGGCCAGAGACCTATGACCGAGAGGAAGAACTTAATTGGCCCGTGATGACTTAGTTCCGTCGAGTCATTCATCGTGGCCCGATACTTCCTGGCTTCTCCGAGATACTGACTGACGCGATAGCAGTTTTTTTTTTCACCTTCGAATCGACGTCACGAACGAATCAACCCCTTCCGCTCAGTCGCCCCTCCCCATCATCGACCCTTACTGACCATTTGGACCTAATTACGAATTCTCTTGGACATGGTAACACACGCATGAACAATTCCCTCGATGCAATCGAGACGTATTTAATAACTTAATTGCGACGGTCGATTTCGAACTTTTGCCCCCTTTTATCATTGGTTTCCCTCTCGCTTAATAATTTTCCTTCATCCCGATAAAAGTACGGCTAAGGACCGTTATACATGATCGCGTTACGAGTATTGAGTTGGCACGAAGACTATTGCCTCTAATTCTTTATTTTTATTTTTCAATACCCTTGAGGTTACGACCTTTGAGGAAAAACGCGTCATGAAAACTGTTTCGTATTTAGTTTATTTTGTTCCCCTTTTTTTTACAATTTTGTAGTATCTTCGAGAAGGAAGTTCGTGTTCGAATTCAGTGTCCATGGTGCGGGGCGTTTTCTGTATCGAGGATGGAAAAACGATATTTCGATACGCAGAGAGCGTGGCGACAGTCGAGAGGGCTGATTTCTTGTTCTTTCATTTTTGTTTTGGTTTTTGTTGTTGTGCGATTTATATTTTATTTCGTAAATGGCATTGAGGCGTTATAAAATTTATAAAAAACAAAGTTTTTTATGGGCTAAGTTAGGAACGATGTGGATATATGTAATGCTTGGCGCTTCGTATAATTGTTGCAAAAGTAAAAAAATAAAGAAATTATGGTCGAAAAACGATTGAACTAATTGTCGACGATCGATTGGTTTATAAAATATTTCATTGCTTTTCTTTCTTCTTTCAGTTGTTTCGATCGAAAGTTGGACGAGAGTGGCAGGTGGATGATTTTTCAATTTTTTGGTAAATTTTGATAAAGTTCATTTTTTTCCTTCGTAGGAAAACTAAAAAAAAGTATTTGCAAAAATCAACTTCGATCATCGATACGAATATTCGAGACAAATTTCTTCTTTGCGACGTGGATAATTATTTAGCCGAGGTCAACACTTCAATTTGTTTATCAACGGATGCGAATGTTTAATTCTTACCGCGCTAAAGTTCATCAGATTGAGGATGTAGAATTTGCCAGCTGTCAATTGATATGGTATGCGACTTTTCATTGTCATCAGGGAGACGAGTTTGCGAGTTCTCAACAAGGTTTAATACCAGCCACAATTGTGACTTCGTTATCGTAAGATCGTTAATTAATTAATAATCAAACGCATTTTTTAATCGTAAACAATTAATAAATCATTTCGAATTTTCGATCGTATAGTCACACGTATTCGGACACTTGAACTCTGTGATCGTACAACGTCTTGCCCGGACAACTAATGAGGAACAGGAGAAACAGTTGGGTCAGTGGTCTCCATATACATCACCGTCTGCAAAGTGCAATTCAAATATCGATCTGTCGATCGATATTTTTCCCTATAAATATCAGGTATGTTTTGGATATATTTTTAATCTGTCAGAACAATTATGTTACGTGTTTTACTTAATTGATAGTACGATAAATATCGTGATAGCTATCATTTTTTATGGTTTGCACTTATTGATGATATACAGGGTGAATTTCGTAAGGTGTAACGGGCTTCATTCCAAGGTAGATGGGATGAATACAAATAAAAGTTGCAAATACATATTCGGGATATTGTTAATAGTTTACGAGATATAAATTTTTTAAATTGGTCCAATCAGAGCGCGCCGAAAACGGTTGAAGCCGCCCACCCCCACCCTAGCCGTAGATATAGCATAGATTAGGGTGTTTATCTATATATACATCATCACTCCCACTACCTCCCCTCTCTCTGCACGGTGCGCGATCGATTTACGTTTAACGAGTGTGTTTAATTAATCACGAGTAATGGGGAGATTAATTAATAATGAATTAATTACTCTAATTAATCACAATCGTTATTACGAGTAATAGCGAGACAGAATCGATCGAAGAAAGGATGACATTGTGTCGGCGAAATTTCACGATCGTTTGATTATTAAAAAAATCGTTATTAGGATTGAACTAATCTTCAGGAATTTTTATTAGTGACATAGAGAAGTTGAAAATAAAAAAAAGAAACTATATTTATAAAAATGATGTTTGTTAAATGTGCCAGAAAATGAGAGCTACTCGCCTGAAAATCGGAAAAGCTTATGCACAGCATGTTGATTCCCAGTTGAAAGAAGTACGATACGTAATTCGCGTTCTCGATAAGTGTCGAGTACCTTGAATAAAAATGGACAGAATCGTCGATTTATTGTAAGTGCGATCATTGCTGCGAGACGATCTAGATTTTTTAATGAAATCGTTATCGATCTTCCAATCGATCGATCGATCGATCGGTTTGTTCGATCAATTAGAATTCGGCCTTAAAAATATCGGAAGATTGCACGAGAATAAAAACATCGGTACGAACTGTAAAGCGTGATTATGCTGGATGACACAGTTGGCCATCTCGTGATAAACTGTCTCGACGTCCTTTGGAGGACAAATGTCGGCATACGTGTCAATCCCGTCGGTCAGATGTTCCAGTTGATATCTGCAAAATCGAGTAATGTCATGCTCGATAAGCAAGGACGAAATGTTTCATTGGTCGACAAAATATTTAATTTACCGACAAAATATTTCATTGATCGAAGAAATATTTCATTGATCGACAAAGTATTTCATTAATCGACAAAATATTTAATTGATCGACAAAATATTTTATTGATCGAAGAAATATTTTATTGATCGACGAAATATTTAATTAATCGACAAAATATTTGTTAGAGTTTTTGGCAGGTAGTGCGGCGAGCGAACAAAAGAAAAAGTATTCACAACAGACGTTTATTATAAAAGACAAAAGAAAAGGGAAGTACAATAATGATGCGACACACGCTTCGCTTCTAGCATTGTCTTTCGTAGACGTAGAGTGAAGTTAGTCGCTGAGCGAACGCGACGCCTGCGACAGTGGCGCGCTCCCTACAGCTCAACGCTATACCGGACGATGTACGGGCGCGAATTTCGAATCTCCAACTCGCCCTCTAGAAATTGACGCCCGGAGTTGATAGTCCTACAGAAGGCCTAGTCCGCACTCGGAGTGCTTTATCGTTGACAACGCCTTGGTCATGACATCCGCGACCATCTCTTCCGTGGAAAGATACACGAGCTTCAGTGTGCCGTCTTTCACGGCTTGACGTACGAAATGGTGCCTGATATCTATGTGTTTGGATCTGGCATGGAAGATCGGGTTCTCGGCTAGTTGTCCGGCACCGCGATTATCGTTGTGCACCACGCGCCTTAATTTTCTCGCCAGTCTGCGTTTCAGCGTAGTTTTTAAATTCGAGAAATTTCAAGGCGACTTCGGATTTGCTTTTTAAAAGGTAAACGGCAGTCCACCGACTGTAGTCGTCCATAAATGTGACGAAATATCGAGCGCCGTCCTGTGATGCGGTTCGCATCGGACCACAGACGTCCGTCGACTGATCGGTGTCGAGTTCTGTCGACGGTGGCGTCGAAGCCCTCGTTTGCGCAGAAACTATCGGTCGTTGCATTTGCGCCCCGAGCGTCTTTTCTTTTCTTGAAGCAGTCGGCTGCCTTGTGTCCCTTTTTCTTGCAGTAAAAACATTTCACCTTTTGATTATTTGAAGGTTTGTTGTTTCTTACGTTATTACCGGCGACTGTGTCGTTCCATTTCGACAATTTTTGTTTCGAGAACAGAGCGTTTGATTCCGATTCGACGTTCTTGTGAAACTTGCTGTCGTTTTCCTCTATGATTTTGATCATCAGAGTGTCGATGTCCGGGAGATTATCGCGCGATTTAATTGCACAGCAAAAGTTGTCGAACGTACCTGGTAAGCTGTGTAACAACATAATCGTTAGAAGATCGCCGTTTATTTCCACGCCCATATTATGCAGTTTATCCACAGTTTCCATAAATTGTGACAGGTAGTCCCTTACGTCGTCGTTCTCGCCCATTTTCTTTTTTAGCAGTCGTTCTAACAGGGTGGCCTTGCTCATCGGGCCTTGCGATGCGTACACGTCTTTGAGTCGATCCCATACTTCTTTCGACGTGTTACAGTTTCGGATATGTTTCAATTCCGATGAACTGATCGATAATATTATGTCGCTCCACGCTCTCTGATCCTGAGCGATCCAATTCCTCTGTGCGATTTGTGTCGCCCTGTATGCGTCGCTCTCGCCAACAGTGGCAGGCATCGGCGTGTCACCGCAGACGTACGGCCATGCGTCGTTTTTTATCAAGAGCGCTTGGGCTTGAATTCGCCACGTGTCGTAATTCTCCTTCGTTAGAAGTTCGATGCGTGTTGAATTTATTGAATTCATGTTTGCCGTGCCCTCGTCTTTTTTTTTTTTTTTTTTTTGATGAATTTCGACGCTTTGTCTCTTACCTCCCCTGTTTCCTCGTTGCGTGGTTAAGCGCGTGCGACAAGGTTATATCTCGTTCAATTTTCGTTTGTCCTCGCCTATCGCAAATAATCCTAGGCCCATAACCTGTTAGAGTTTTTGGCATGTAGTGCGGCGAGCGAACAAAAGAAAAAGTATTCACAACACACGTTTATTATAAAAAACAAAAGAGAAGGGAAGTACAATAATGATGCGACACACGCTTCGCTTCTAGCAATGGCTTTCGTAGACGTAGAGTGAAGTTAGTCGCTGAGCGAACGCGACGCCTGCGACGGTGGCGCGCTCCCTACAGCTCAGCGCTAGACCGGACGATGTACGGGCGCGAATTTCGAATCTCCAACAATATTTAATTGATCGACGAAATGTTAAATTTATCGACTAAATATTTCATTGAATGACAAAATATTTAATTGATCGACAAAATGTTAAATTGATCGACACAATAGTCCATTGATCGACAAAATCATAATTGATCGACGAAATATTTCATTAATCGACGAAATATTCCAAGGATAACGATTTACTTTCGATCGATAATCGCCATTTCGCACACATCTTCTCTTTGAACGAATAATCTCTTACTCCAGTATAGCGAATGCTCCGCACGCATGTTGCACGTAAGTCATAAAAATCGTATCGATCGCGACGACAGTCGTTATATACGCCATCGTACCAAAATACGAATGTATCAACAGCGGATAATAATACGTTTCCGCATCCATAAGAAAATCGACGCGATAAAAACGAAAACGAAAAAGAAGAAAAAATGATAATTCATCGAGAAGGGGATGACGATGGGGAAGTTTCTATTAACTTCTTTATTCTCTTTTCGTACTTCCGCGTTATTAATGACCTCGAAACTGGGAACTTTTGGCGAGTTGCGAATCTGGGAATTGTCCTTTGATATTCACTTCCGTTACGCGGTGGTGTCTACCCTGGGGCGACGTGCTT
Source organism: Netelia fuscicornis (assembly GCA_946811545.1). NCBI lineage: Eukaryota > Metazoa > Arthropoda > Insecta > Hymenoptera > Ichneumonidae > Netelia > Netelia fuscicornis. The sequence continues at coordinate 2,591,194 of OX328012.1, read as the reverse complement.
GATGTTGGAATTAATGAGGGGTTGAAAAAAATTACTCTGGGGGTGTGCGCGAGAAAGCTGATCGAAGATTTTTATGGAGAATCATTGGTGAAGTGAGAATGTGGTGTAAGGGGGAAGTTGAAACGTCATTTTACGGTCAGTCAGCTATCAACCCCTTGCAAGGTTTTGCAACCCTCCAGGGCTCGAAATTCGAGAATGAACAGGATTTTTTTAACCAATTGAAATTATGCGTAAAAACGTAACATTGACGACAACGATACCAGGCACGAGCATTTGAAATTATAAACTTAAAAATTTTGCAATTATTTTAAAAAATACGTATTTATTTTTTTATCAAATAATAAAAATTAATCGAACATGTTCAGCCGAGTTGAAAAATCGAATTATCGTTATTTTAAAAAAAAACTAGTCGATCGCCAATTTACGGAATTTTTATTGCACCTTACGTCGTATAACTAAATTTTCAATGACATTCCATCTTGCTTCATTAAAACTTCCTTCTATTTCACTGGATCGTTTGCAGTACCGTGAAGTATCATAGCGAAGCCCGAAGAATCTGAACAAATTTTCATTTAAAATTTAATTTCAAGAAATTGTCAGAACTTACATACGACAATATTGAATTTCTCAAATCCTATTGTTACTTTACTCTGCTAAAATTTTCCATTGACATTATGTACAATCCACCGATCGTAAGTACACAGGGTGTCATAGTTCTCATCGTTATCAAGTACAATAACTTTTTTTATCTCAACGAAGCGTCGTACCAATTGTTCTTGAAACTGCGAATGAACAATATAAATAAAACAATATCAACTGTAATTACGGAGCTTAAAAATTCTGGCTAAAACGTTGCAGTTAAAATATTCTTTTTCTTCGTTAGAATTTTTTTATCCTATCTTACACACTGTCGTAAACGTGGACGTTGTAATCGAGCAATTTTTGGGAATAGTAATTTTCCACGTACAAATGTATCATTTGACTCGAGATCAGAACATCATAACTGAAGATAAGGTGAAGAATGGCTTTTCAAGGGCGAATAGAACCGTGAAAAAAAAAATTTCACCATAGATTACTATCTCCAAATATAGTATTCGCTCTAAACATAGTATAGTAGCCACTTTCGTCATCATGAACAATTTTCCATCATTAACGTAAATTGTTATTAATGATAAGAGAGAATCGGACGACAACAAAAGTACCGACTGAACCAACTCTTTCCCGTCCCGCCAGTTGTATTATCGTAATTATCTAGAGTTCGTGAGACTTGTGTCAAATACAGGTGTCTCGTCTCCGAACATTTCGCTTCCTAGATTAAATTAGCTATCTCGATAGAATCGTCGCGTTCCTAATTCGATATTGATTTGTCGTACCGTGCGATAGTGTCACCCTCGTTGAGTGTTACCGATCATCAAAAATTTATTCGTAATTTTCGCTCGGAAAATTATACGCGAGGTGACGTTTACCGCCACGACCCTTCCTTTTATTCCCATTCGCACTCCACCATAAGGGATCTTTGACGAGAGATGGAAGAAATATAATACCGAATCTATTCGCTGACACTGACGTTGCGGATAATTGTATTCGCCTGGCTGGTTTTTTCTCTCTTTTATTTTGATCGTAGAGAGGAAGGTAATATGAAGAGCTTTTTCGAACATCCGTATTACAGATGGAACAAAATATTTCTGTCGCACATCGGCACTTGGCCGGAACAATCGTTGTTCCTCAGATGTTTACTGCCAATTCTCTTCTGGGCTGCGCTCGCGAGTGTCTGGATTCCTGAGGTATTTTTTCTTTCGTTTTATCAAAATAATTTTTTTTTTGGTTTGGCTGATAATTTAGTTTTTTTTTTCGTTGTGTTTTATTAAAAATTGTAATGTTAATTTGGGGATTGATGAAATCGTCAAGATCAATGCTCTGCCCAGTGTGGGTCACGACACTGAACTCATCATGGACTGCATTCCACCGTTTTTGATAATAACAGTGAGCTTCGTGCAATTGGTCAACGGCAGTTTCAATCGTAAAACCGTGAGGGATTTTTATTTGTTCGTTGTAAATTGTAAATTTAACGACACGTAGCGTTATCGCAGATTCAAAAAATGATCAATCACATTCCGGAAGATTGGAAACGTCTCAGCGACTCGCCGAATATCGAAATTATTCATAAATACGGGGCACGCGGATGTTGGATCACTAAGGCGTATGCGGGTAAGGATGTTATTATCAAAAAAAAGTATTTTCATCCTATCGAAAGAAAAAAAAGATTGCGAAGTTGAATAGTTCATCGAAATTTTATACTTTTTCGCAAAGATGTGATTTTTTTTTTTTTTGGTTTTTTAACAATTTTTCAAATATTTTTCAGCCTACATTTATTCCTCGGTTCTCTTTTATGTCCTCATGCCCACTTTGCCAGTGCTCTTAGACTTTGTCGCGCCTCTCAACCAGTCGAGAGAAAAGATTTATCTTTTTGTAACCGATTACGGTGTTAACGCTGACGATTATTACTGGCCGATTTTGTTTCATTCCTGGGCGTCGTCTATCCTCGCTATGGTGACAGTCGTCTCTAATGACACTATGTTATTCCTGATGATCGAGCATGCCTGTGGCCTTTTTGAGATTGTTGGGTTCGTAAAAAGAAAATACAAAAAAAATTGACATTCGTCAAGAATAATCAATTGTGATCGTTCGGCGAATGATTTACCAATCAATTTATATTTCAACAGCGTAAATTTAAAAATGGTCACTACTAACGAATCCAGCCATGACAAGTACAAGATGATTTGTCGTTGCATCGATCTTCACAAAGAGGCAATTATGTTCGCAAAAAAAAATAGAAATAATTCGATAATTATTCGTGCTCGATTTTTTGTTTTTGTCACTTTTCAATATTTGTTCGCGTTTAGTTTCGCTCAACTGATCGACGCAAGTTATTCCGGTAGTCTCGTCGTTGTGTTTGGCTTCTGGGTGTTAATTTTAAGCATCACCGGAGTTCAGGTATTTGAAAAGAATGTTGTTTATCGATCAACGACGATGCAATGTTCGAATCAATTTTTCAAATACGATATGTATAGATATATTTTTGTCCTGATTTTTTTTCTAGACCATTATGAATTTCGGGAAACCGGAACAAATGTTGAGATACGGAAGTTTTTCGATGGCACAAATAGTTCATCTTTACTTGATCAGCGTGCCTGGACAAAAAATCATGGATTATAGCACATCGGTTTACGATTACGCGTGAGTCGATATTGACATAAATAATCGTTAATGGAAAACAAATCGACGTGATTAAAATTTTTTTGCTTTTTCCATTTTTTTTTAAATTTTCATTGTAAAAAATTGATAGTTACGCGATAAATTGGCACGAACTGACACCGAAAGCTCAGAAATTATTAATCTTGATAATGCTGAGAAGTTCCAAACCGTGTCAAATCACAGCTGGAAAAATTTATGTCGTCTCCATGGAAAATTACAGTTCGGTACGAAATTTGCGATTTTTGTTTAAAACAAACACACACACACCGAGGGAATAAAAAGATAAAATTGTTTTTAATTTCGTCGTATTTTTAAGGTGATGCAGACGTCCATGTCATATTTCACGGTTTTGTCGTCGATGCGTTGATCATTTTTTTCGATCGACAATGATAACGATTACGTCAACCCCACCTCTCTTCTACGTCGAAAAAAATATAACTCGAGACAATTTGGCGATTCTATCGAATTAAATTTGATCTTAACGTATATATAACTCGATGTATCGATAATACAACGTTTAATACACAAATTATCCCACCCATTTGTTCATTTATTTTAAACTTGCATTTTTCTCTTTATCATTCAAGAATCAAAAATCGATGAAAAATCAAAATTATTATCACGCACCTTATCTCCGTTATACATGAAGTTGAAAAGTTTGATGTAACACACATAATGAATGGTGACCGGTGGTATCGTTTCCATAAAAATATATCCGAATTGCACCAAGCCATTATCAGTCCTCCGATCTTCAACGATATTTTTGTCAAAAGATATCAAATGAAAAAATAATTTTATCATTTTTCCAACGCCATAACGTGGAAAAACATTCTTTCTAAACAAAGAGAAAAAAACGAAAACGATTTTCGATAATTTACCTGAAGGTAGCCTTGCGTCGCGACGAAAAAGATCGTGATGATGAATATAAAACGTTTTGCCATCATCGGTTGATGAGGCCAGAGACCTATGATCGAGAGGAAGAACTTGTTTGGCCCGTGATGACTTACTTCCGTCGAGTCATTCATCGTGGCCCGATACTTCCTGGCTTCTCCGAGATACTGACCACGATAGCAGCTTTTTTTTCACGTTCGAATCAACGTTTTCAATAACATAATTGTCACGGTCGATTTCGAACTTTTGCCCCCTTTTATCATTTGTTCCCCTCTCGCTTAATAATTTTTCTTCATACCGATAAAATTCGACAAAGGAACATTATACGCGATCGCGTTACGAGTATCTACTTGTCACGAAGACTATTGCCTCTAATTCTTTATTTTTATTTTTCAATACCCTTGAGGTTGCGACCTTTGAGGAGGTTGCGACCTTTGAGGAAAAACGCGTCATGAAAACTGTTTCTTTTTTAGTTTTTTTGTCCTTTTTTGTTTTACAATTTCGTAGGATCTTCGAGAAGCAAGTTCGTGTTCGAATTCAGTGTCCATGGTGCGAGTCGTTTCGTGTATCGAGACTGGAAAAACGATATTTCGATACGCAGAGAGCGTGGCGACAGTGGAGAGGGCTGATTTCGTGTTCTTTCATTTTTGTTTTGGTTTTTGTTGTTGTACGATTTATATTTTATTTCGTAAATGGCATTGAGGCGTTATAAAATTTATAAAAAACAAAGATTTTTATGGGCTAAGTTAGCAACGATGTGGATATATGTAATGCTTGGCGCTTCGTATAATTGTTGCAAAAGTAAAAAAGTAAAGAAATTATGGTCGAAGAACGATTGAATTAATTGTCGACGATCGTTTGGTTTATAAAATATTTCATTGCTTTTCTTTCTTCTTTCAGTTGTTTCGATCGAAAGTTGGACGAGAGTGGCAGGTGGATGATTTTTCAATTTTTTGGTAAATTTTGATAAAGTCCACTTTTTTCCTTCGTAGGAAAACTAAAAAAAAGTATTTGCAAAAATCAACTTCGGTCATCGATACGAATATTCGAGACAAATTTCTTCTTTGCAACGTGGATAATTATTTAGCCGAGGTCAACACTTCAATTTGTTTATCAACGGATGCGAATGTTTAATTCTTACCACGCTAAAGTTCATCAGATTGAGGATGTAGAATTTGCCAGCTGTCAATTGATATGGTATGCGACTTTTCATTGTCATCAGGGAGACGAGATTGCGAGTTCTCAACAAGGTTTAATACCAGCCACAATTGTGACTTCGTTATCGTAAGATCGTTAATTAATTAATAATCAAACTCGATTTTTAATCGTAAACAATTAATAAATCATTTCGAATTTTCGATCGTATAGTTGCACGTATTCGGACACTTGAACTCTGTGATCGTACAACTTCTTGCCCGGATAACTAATGAGGAACAGGAGAAATAGTTGGGTCAGTGGTCTCCACATGCATCACCGTCTGCAAAGGGTAATTCAAATATCGATCTGTCGATCGATATTTTTCCCTATGAATATCAGGTATGTTTTGGATATATTTTAAATCTGTCAAAACAATTATGCTACGTGTTTTATTTAATTGATAGTACGATAAATATCGTGAAAGCTATCTTTTTTGATGGTTTGCACTTCTTGAAGATATACAGGGTGAATTTCGTAAGGTGTAACAGGTTTCATTCCAAGGTAGATGGGATCATTACAAATAAAAGTTGCAAATACACATTAGGGATATTGTTAATAGTTTACGAGATATAAATTTTTTAAATTGGTCCAATCAGAGCGCGCGGAGAAACGTTGAAGCCGCCCACCCCCACCCTAGCCGTAGATAAAGCATAGATTAGGGTGTTTATCTCTATATACATCGTCACTCCCACTACCTCTCCTCTCTCTCTTTTTCTATCTCTCGTTTAACTCCAATTCGACCCCCGCGCATGTCTAGCGAGGCTGCGCATGCATCCTCACCCTCAGTCGTAAAGAAACGACCAGTCTTTAACCAGTGTGTTGAGGTGCACGGTGCGCGATCGCTTTACGTTTAACGAGTGTGTTTAATTAATCACGAGTAATGGGGAGATTAATGAATAACGAATTAATTACTCTAATTAATCACAATCGTTATTACGACTAATGGGTAGACAGAATCGATCGAAGAAAGGATGACACTGTGTCGGCGAAATTTCACGATCGTTTGATTATTAAAAAAGTCGTTATTAGGATTGAAGTAATCCTCGGGAATTTTGTTTAGTGACATAGAGAAGTTGAAAATAAAAAAAAAGAAACTATATTTATAAAAATGATGTTTGTTAAATGTGCCAGAAAATGAGAACTACTCGTCTGAAAACCGGAAAAGCTTATGCACACCATGTTGATTCCCAGTTGAAAGAAATACGATACATAATTCGCGTTCTCGATAAGTGCCGAGTACCTTGAATAAAAATGGACAGAATCGTCGATTTATCGTAAGTACGATCGTTGCTGCGAGATGATCTAGATTTTTTAATGAAATCGTTATCTATCTTCCAATCGATCGATCGATCGATCGGTTTGTTCGATCAATTAGAATTCGGCCTTAAAAATATCGGAAGATTGCACGAGAATAAAAACATCGGTACGAACTGTAAAACGTGATTATGCTGGATGACACAGTTGGCAATCTCGTGATAAACTGCGTCGACGTTCTTTGGAGGACGAATGTCGGCATACGTGTCAATCCCGTCGGTCAGATGTTCCAGCTGATATCTGCAAAATCGAGTAATGTCATCCTCGATAAAGCAAGGACGAAATGTTTCATTGGTCGACAATATATTTAATTTACCGACAAAATATTTCATTGATCGACAAAATAGTTCATTGATCGACAAAATTATAATTGATCGACGAAATATTTAATTAATCGACGAAATATTCGAAGGATAACGATTTACTTTCGATCGATAATCGCCATTTCGCAGAAATCTTCTCTTTGGACGAATAATCTCTTACCCCAGTATAGCGAATGCTCCGCACGCGTGTCGCACGTCGTTATATACGCCATCGTACCAAAATACGAATGTATCAACAGCGGATAATAATACGTTTCCGCATCCATGAGAAAATCGACGTAATAAAAACGAAAACCGAAATGCTTTCGTCAATCGCTCGTAATTATCGTCTAATGCCGACAAATTGCATCTATGATCGTAGAATGACGAGATCGATTAGTTCGACAGGGAAAATGAAGAAAAAATGATAATTCATCGAGAAGGGGATGACGATGTTTCTATTAACTTCTTTATTCTTTTTTGGTACTGTCGCGTTATTAATAACCTCGAAATTGGGAGCTTTTGGCGAGTTGCGAATCTGGCAATTGTCCTTTGATATTCACTTCCGTTACGCGGTGGTTTTTACCCTGGGGCGACGTGCTTGATGTTGGAATTAATGAGGGGTTGAAAAAAAAATAACTCTGGGGGTGTGCTCGAGAGAGCTTATCGAAAATTTTTATGAAGAATCCTTGGTAAACTGAGAATGTGGTGTAAGGGGGAAGTTGAAACGTCATTTTACGGTCAGTCGGCTATCAACCCCCTGCAATGTTTTGCAACTGTCCAGGGCTTGAAATTCGAGAATGAACTCGATTTTTTCAACCAATTAAAAGTATGCGTAAAAACGTAACATTGACGTCAACGATACCAGGTACGAGCTTTTGAAATTATAAACTTAAAAATTTTGCAATTAGTTTAAAAAATGTGTATTTATTTTTTCAACAAATAATAAAAATTAATCGAACACGTTCAGTTGAGTTGAAAAATCGAATTATCGTTAATTAAAAAAAAAACTAGTCGGTCGTCAATTTGCGGAATTTTTATTGCACCTTACGTCGTATAACTAAATTTTCAATGACATTCCATCTTGCTTCATTAAAACTTCCTTCTATTTCACTGGACCGTTTGCAGTACCGTGAAGTACCATAGCGAAGCCCGAAGAATCTGAACAAATTTTCATTTAAAATTTAATTTCAAGAAATTGTCAGAACTTACATACGACAATATTGAATTTCTCAAATCCTATTGTTACTTTACTCTGCTAAAATTTTCCATTGACATTATGTACAATCCACCGATCGTAAGTACACAGGGTGTCATAGTTCTCATCCTTATCAAGTACAATAACTTTTTTTATCTCAACGAAGCGTCGTACCAATTGTTCTTGAAACTGCGAATGAACAATATAAATAAAACAATATCAACTGTAATTACGGAGCTTAAAAATTCTGGCTAAAACGTTGCAGTTAAAATATTCTTTTTCTTCGTTAGAATTTTTTTATCCTATCTTACACACTGTCGTAAACGTGGACGTTGTAATCGAGCAATTTTTGGGAATAGTAATTTTCCACGTACAAATGTATCATTTGACTCGAGATCAGAACACCGTGACTGAAGATAAGGTGAAGAATGGCTTTTCAACTGCGAATAGAACCGTGAAAAAAGAAAAAAAAATGTCAGCATAGATTACTATCCCCAAACATAGTATTCGCTCCAAACATAGTATAGTAGCCACTTTCGTCATCACGAACAATTTTCCAACATTAACGAAAATTGTTATTGACGATAAGAGAGAATCGGACGACAGCAAAAGTACCGACTGAATCAACTCTTTTCAACCCCGCCAGTTGTATTATCGTAATCGTCTAGGGTTCGCGAGACTTGTGTCAAATACAGGTGTCGCGTCTCCGAACAATTCGCTTTCTAGATTAAATTAGCTATCTCGATAGAATCGTCGCGTTCCTAATTCGATATTGATTCGTCGTATCTTGCGACAGTGTCACCCTCGTTGACTATTACCGATCATCAAAAATTTATTCGTAATTTTCGCTCGGAAAATTATACGCGAGGTGACGTTTACCGCCACGACCCTTCCTTTTATTCCCATTCGCACTCCCCCATAAGGGATCTTCGACGAGAGATGGAAGAAATGTAATACCGTGTCTGTTCGCTGACACTGACGTTGCGAAGAATTGTATTCGCCTGGCTGGTTTTTTCTCTCTTTTATTTTGTTTGTAGAGAAGAAAGTAATATGAAGAGTTTTTTCGAACATCCGTATTACAGATGGAACAAAATATTTCTGTCGCACATCGGCACTTGGCCGGAACAATCGTTGTTCCTCAGATGTTTACTGCCATTTCTCTTGTGGGCTGGGCTCGTGAGTGTCTTGATTCCTGAGGTATTTTTTCTTTCGTTTCATAAAAATAATTTTTTTTTGGTTTGGCTGATAATTTAATTTTTGTTTTCGTTGTTTTTTATTAAAAATTGTAACGTTAATTTGGGGGTTGATGAAATCGTCAAGATCAATCGTCTGCCCAGTGTGGGTAACGACTCTGATCTCATCATGGACTGCATTCCACCGTTTTTGGTAATAGCACTGAGCCTCGTGCAATTGTTCAACGGCAGTTTCAATCGTAAAACCGTGAGTGATTTTCATTCGTTCGTTGTAAATTGTAAATTTAATTACACGTCGTGTTATCACAGATTCAAAAAATGATCAATCGCATTCCGAAAGATTGGAAACGTCTCAGCGATTCGCCAAATATCGAAATTATTCATAAATACGGGGCACGCGGATGTTGGATCACTAAGGCGTATGCGAGTAAGGATATTATTATTAAAAAAAGTATTTTCATCGTATCGAAAGAAAAAAAAGATTGTGGAGTTGAATAATTCATCGAAATTTTGTACTTTTTCGCGGAGATGTGATTGTTTTTTTTTGGTGTTTTAACAATTTTTCAAATATTTTTCAGTCTACATTTATTCCTCGGTTCTCTTTTATCTCCTCATGCCAACTTTGCCGGTGCTCTTAGACTTTGTCGCGCCTCTCAACGAGTCAAGAGAAAAGATTTATCTTTTTGTAACCGATTACGGTGTTAACGCCGAAGATTATTACTGGCCGATTTTGTTTCATTCCTGGGTGACGACTATCCTCGCTATGGTGACACTCGTCTCTAATGACAGCATGTTATTCCTGATGATCGAGCACGCCTGTGGCCTTTTCGAGATCGTTGGGTCCGTAAAAAAAACAAAGAAATTTTAATTCGTCAAGAATACAACAGTCGTGATCGTTCGTCGAATGATTTTTCAATCATTTTATATTTCAACAGCGTAAATTTAAAGATGGTCACCACTAACGATAACAGCCTCGACAAGTACAAGATGATTTGTCGTTGCATCGATCTTCACAGAGAGGCAATTATGTTCGTAAAAAAAAAATTGAAACAATTCGATAATTATTCGTGTTCGATTTTTTGTTTTCGTCACTTTTCAATTTTTGTTCACGTTTAGTTTTGCCCAACTGATCGAAGCAAGTTATTGCGGTAGTCTCGTCGCTGTAATAGGCTTCTGCTTGTTAATTTTGAGCATCACCGGAGTTCAGGTATTTGAAAAAAATGTTGTTGATCGATCAACGACGATGCAATGTTCGAATTAATTTTTCAACTAGAATATGTATCGATATATTTTTGTCATCATCTTTTTTTCTAGACTATTATGAGTTTCGGAAAACCGGAACAAATGTTGAGATACGGAAGTTTTTCGATGGCACAAATAGTTCATCTTTACTTGAACAGCGTGCCTGGACAAAAAATCATGGATTACAGTTCATCGATTTACGATTACGCGTGAGTCAAGATCGACGTAGATAATTGTTAATGGAAAACAAATCGACGTGATTAACATTTTTTTGTTTTTTCCATTTTTTTTTATTTTCATTGTAAATAATTGATAGTTACGCGATAAATTGGGACGAACTGACACCGAAAGCTCAGAAATTATTAATCTTGATAATGCTGAGAAGTTCCAAACCTTGTCAAATCACAGCTGGAAAAATTTATATCGTCTCCATGGAAAATTACAGTTCGGTAAGAAATTTACGATTTTTGTTTATAAAAAAAAACACATAGAAAGAATAAAAAGATAAAAATGTTTTTAATTTCGTCGCATTTTTAAGGTAATGCAGACGTCCATGTCGTATTTCACAGTTTTGTCGTCGATGCGTTGATCATTTTTTTCGATCGACAATGATAACGATTACGTCACCCCCACCTCTCTTTTACGTCGAAACAAATATTACTCGAGACAATTTTGCGATTCTATCGAATTGAATTTGATCTTAACGTATTTATAACTCGATGTATCGATAATACAATGTTTAATAAACAAATTATCTCACCCATTTGTTCATTTATTTGTAACTTGCATTTTTCTCTTTATCATTCAAGAATCAAAAATCGATGAAAAATCAAAATTATTATCACGCACCTTATCTTCGTTATACATGAAGTTGAGAAGCTTGATGTAACACAAAAAATCAATGGTGACCGGTGATATCGTTTCCATAAATATATCCGGATTGCATCGAGCCATTATCAGTCCTCCGATCTTCAACGATATTTTTGTCAAAAAATTTCAAATTAAAAAATCGTTTTATCATTTTTCCAACGCCATGACGTGGAAAAACATTCTTCATAAATAACGAGAGAAAAAAAGGATAACGATTTTCGATAATTTACCTGAAGGTAGCCTTGCGTCGCGACGACAAAGATCGTGATGATGAAGAAAAAACGTTTTTCCATCGTCGGTTGATGAGGCCAGAGGAACCGAGAGGAAGAACTTATTTGGCCCGTGATGACTTACTTCCGTCGAGTAATTCATCGTTGCCCGATACTTCCTAGCTTCTCCGAGATACTGGCCGACGCGATAGCAGCTTTTTTTCACCTTCGATTCAACGTTTTTAACAACATAATCGCCACGGTCGATTTCGAACTTTTACCCCCTTTTATCATTTGTTTCCCTCTCGCTTAATAATTTTTCTTCATCCCGATAAAATTACGATAAAGGAACAGTTGTCACGAAGACTGTTGCCTCTAATTTTTTATTTTTATTTTTCAATACCCTTGAGGTCGCGACCTTTGAGGAGGTTGCGACCTTTCAGGAAAAACGCGTCATGAAAACTGTTTCTTTTTTAGTTTTGTCCCTTTTTGTTTTACAATTTCGTAGTATCTTCGAGAAGCAAGTTCGTGTTCGAATTCAGTGTCCATGGCGCGAGTCGTTTCGTGTATCGAGAATGGAGAAACGATATTTCGATACGCAGAGAGCGTGGCGACAGTCGAGACGGCTGATTTCTTGCTCTTTCATTTTTGTTTTGGTTTTTTTGTTGTACGATTTTTATTTTATTTCGTAAATGACATTGAGGCGTTATAAAATTGATAAAAAAATAAAGATTTTTATGGGCTAATTGAAAAACGATGTGACGACGACGACACGATTAACGGGATACATGAGCACAGGTAAACACATACGTATATACGTGCACATACACGCAGGGTATATGTAATGCTTGGCGTTCCGTATAATTGTTGCAAAAGTGAAAATAAAGAAATTATGGTCGAAGAACGATTGAATTAATTGTCGACGATCGACTTTCAGTTGTTTCGATCGAAAGTTGAACGAGAGTGGCAGGTGGATGATTTTTCAATTTTTTGGTAAATTTTGATAAAATCCCCTCTCTTTTTTCCTTCGTAGGAAAAGTAAAAAAAAAGTATTTGTAAAAATCAACTTCGATCATCGATACGAATGTTCAAGACAAATTTCTTCTTTGCGACGTGGATGATTATTTGGCCGAGGTCAACACCGTTAGCCATGACATTGATGTACGTACGACCTTGGATCGGAAAAAGAAACGAACGAACGATTATTTTAATTTTAGTTCATAATTTTTTCGAGTTTTTATTATTTCAATTTGTTTATCAACGGATGCGAATTTTTAATTCTCACCGCGCTAAAGTTCATCAGGTTGAGAATGTAGAATTTGCCAGCTGTCAATTGATATGGTATGGGACTTATCATTGTCATCAGGGAGACGAGCTTGCAAGTTCTCAACGAGGTTTGATATCAGCCGCAATTGTGACTTCGTTTTCGTAAGATCGTTAATTAATTATAATCAAACTCGGTTTTTGATCATAAACAATTAATAAATATTTTCGAATTTTCGATCGTATATACTCACACGTATCCGGACACCTGAAGACTGTGATCGTACAACATCTGGCCCGGATAACTAATGAGGAACAGGAGAAACAGTTGGGTCATAGTGAACGCCGCGTATCTGACCGCTATCTCAGGGGTCTCCATATGCATCACCGTCTACAAAGTACAATTCAAATATCGATCTATCGATCGATATTTTTCCCTATAAATATCAGGTATGTTTTGGATATATTTTTAATCTGTCAGAACAATTGTGCTACGTGTTTTAGTTAATTAACACTAAGATAAATATTGTGATTGTCATAATTTGTTATGATTTGTCCCAACCCCAAACATCCCTTATAATAGGGGATGTTTGGAGTTATATGTCTTTATATCTATATATACATCGTCACTCCCACTACCTCTGCTCTCTCTCTCTCTCTCTCTCTCTTTCTCTCTCTCTATGTCTCGTTTAACTGCTACTCGACTCCCGTGCATGCGTAGTGAGGCTGCGCATGCACCCTCACCCTCGGTCGTAAAGAAACGATCAGTCTTCAACCAGTGTGTTGGGGTGCACGGTGCGCGATCGGTTTACGTTTAACGAGTGTGTCTAATTAATCATGAGTAATGGGGAGATTAATTAATAATTAATTAATTACTCTAATTAATCACAATCGTTATTACGAATAATGGGGAGACAGAATCGATCGAAGAAAGGATGACATTGTGTCGGCGAAATTTCACGATCGTTTGATTATTTAAAAAATCGTTATTAGGATTGAACTAATCCTCGGGAATTTTGATTAGTGACATAGAGAAGTTGAAAATAAAAAAAAAGAAACTATATTTATAAAAATGATGTTTGTTAAATGTGCCAGAAAATGAGAGCTACTCGCCTGAAAACCGGTAAAGCTTATGCCCACCCTGTTGATTCCCTGTTGAAAGAAGTACGATACGTAATTCGCGTTCTCGATAAGTGCCGAGTACCTTGAATTAAAATGGAGAGAATCGTCGATTTATCGTAAGTACGATCGTTGCTGCGAGACGATCTAGATTTTTTTAATGAAACTGTATTGTCGAAGCTCCTTCACTGTGAAGTTGCCTCGTAATTTTGGATATATAATTTTATTGTATGAAGTATGGAGGTTGGGGATTTTTTGTAAATAAAAATACTCGCGTTTGAGCCATCGAAATTTCTTTGTTTTATTGACTCTTGTGGGAAAAGCCTTGCGGCACAAAAACCCACGACGATTTACAATTGTGTACTCGCGTATGTAAGAAGACAGAGAGTCTGTTGGCTCGTGTCATTGCGATTTCTCGCGTGATTCGTATTGACCCTTTTTGTAAGAAGGATCTGGTCCAGGGTCGGAGAATCTAGAACCGTATGGCCGTTCACCCAACTGATGGGACTAAGAAATGCGTTTACTCGTGAAAGTCGTATGTGAGAGGGCTAAGGGCCCTCTCGCCTTGCGAGTTGATTTACTCCGTGGAGTCGTAAGTCTTACTCCTAAGAGTTGGATGTCTTAGGATTTTTTCTTTTTTGCTTTTTTTTCACCGACGATCGTCACTCGATCGATTCCCGCGTTCAACTGCTCCAAAAGATGTCGATTACCCGTTCGCCTACCCGTTCACAAGAGATTTTGCATCTTTGTTCACGCGAGTTGGTCGAGCGCGGCTAATAACGGAAATCGCAATGGCCCTGACGCAAACAAACTTTCATTTCCAGAAAAGAAATCGTTATCGATCTTCCAATCGATCGATCGATCGATCGGTTTGTTCGATCGATTAAAATTCGGCCTTAAAAATATCGGAAGATTGCACGTGAATAAAAAAATTGGTACGAACTGTAAAGCGTGATTATGCTGGATGACACAGTTGGCCATCTCGTGATAAACTGCGTCGACGTTCTTTGGAGGACGAATGTCGCAATACGTGTCAATCCCAACGGTCAGATGTTCCAGCTGATATCTGCAAAATCGAGTAATGTTATGCTCGATAAGCAAGGACGAAATGTTTCATTGGTCGACAAAATATTTAATTTACCGACAAAATATTTCATTGCTCGAAGAAATATTTCATTGATCGACAAAGTATTTCATTAATCGACAAAATATTTAATTGATCGACAAAATATTTGATTGATCGAAGTAATATTTGATTGATCGACGAAATATTTAATTTGTCGACTAAATATTTCATTGAAGGACAAAATTATAATTGATCGATGAAATATTTCATTGATCGACGAATTACTTAATTTATGAAAGAAATATTTCATTGATCGACGAAATATTTAATTGATCGACAAAATATTTCATTGATCCGCAAAATATTTCATTAATCGACGAAACATTTAATTGATCGACGAAATATTTAATTGATCGACGAAATATTTAATTGATCGATAAAATATTTAATTAATCGAGGAAATATTCGAAGGATAACGAGTTACTTTCGATCGATAATCGCCATTTCGCACAAATCTTCTTTTTGGACGAATAATCTCTTATCCCAATATAGCGAATGCTCCACACGCGTGTTGCACGTAAGTCAATAAACATAATTGCCGATAAAATTGATGACCTTGGCGCCGCAGACAAAGTCAACAAATACAGTCGTTATCGATTCTAGAAAAAACATCCTTATCCTCCCAAGCAGCTATCATTCCACCAACCTAAAAATTGTTTTCTTCGATTAAATATTTATTCAATTATTCAATTAAATTTTACCAATTTTCTAAAAAATACATTTATTTTTATTAATTTTAATCCCAATTTCAATTTTAACTCTTTATTTCATTTTTATTTTCATTCTCATTCTTATTTTCACGATTTTCCATTTTTTTCTCAATAATTTCTTGTTTTTTGATATTGTTTTTTTTTCGAGAATAAAAATTATCTGCAAGTAGCCTTGTGAGAGGGTGAAGAAGAGCATGTTGAAGACTAAGAAATATCGTATGAAACCTGACTGATGGGGCCACAATCCGATAGCTTTGAGAAAATACTTGTTGATCAATTGATAAGGAGTCGGTACGAATTCCATCATGTCCTGGTGAGATGTTGTCGAATGTCTGTCAGCCCTCGCCTTACGACTAAAACTCGAGCTCTTGATTCCCCCCTCCCTCGCCCTCTCTCACTCTCTCTCTCACTCTCTCCCTCTCTCTCCGCACGTAGCGACTATTTCACGTAATATTCATGGAGCGCTCTACAACCTCAGATTCCACAAGGCATCGCTCCCTACCGACGTCAGGATTCGCCGTGTTCAGTCGCTCGTTTTCCCGCACCTTGACTACTGGTGTCTAGTTTACCACGATCTCACTGACACCTTAGACGATCGGTTGGCCAGATTACTTAAGGTAGTCCTAACGTTGGGTGGGGGATTAAAATTTTATTCCCGTTTTTTCTTACATTGAAAGTGGACCAAGCGTTAAAGTTCATTAAGAAAAGTTGTTGCAAATCGACTAAAGAACAACATACTCAAAATTCAAATTGATCCTATGGAAAGTTTATTTGTTATATAATAAACAAAATCATGATTTTTTTTCCATAAGATTTGTTATAAAAACTAATCGAAGCTTCTTTGATGTCATATAAAAATGTATGCAAAATTTCAACAGGCTTCATCGACCAAATGATCGAGATACTCGTTGTATAATGTCGCGATATTTAACACGGGCTCTTATGAGTCAGTGTAACTGGCGACGAACTACTTGCACTTCGAAAACGGAATCCGTAAATTGTCCGGCACTGAGCAACCGATCGTCTTAAAATTTGGAGGATACATAGAGAATTATGGCATAAAGTGCATGACAGTTTTATTTTTCCAAAATTTTGGAAAAATTTTTCCGTTGGTAACTGAATCTGCAAAATTTTTTCCAAAATTTTGGAAAAATAAGACTGTCATGCACTTTATGCCATAATTCTCTATGTACCCTCCAAATTTTAAGGCGATCGGTTGCTCAGTACCGGCCAATTTATGAATCCCGTTTTCGAAGTGCAAGTAGCTCGTCGCCAGTTACACTGCCTCTTATGGGAGATTGCGAAAAATTACGATTTTCCAGAATAAATATCGTGATTTTTGAGTCGATAAAGGTCCCTAAAATTTTACACACACATACATATGACATCAAAGGACGTTTCTGCAAATTTTCAGTGAAATCCAACGGAAACGCTGTAACGATAGGACTACCTTAATGTCTGCATACAATTCATATTCAATCTACGGCGTGACGTGAGTATCACTCCTTACTGGCAAAAATTGAAATGAATGTCGGTAAAGAACAGGCGGCTCTACTTCCTTGGCACTTTTGTTTATCGCTCGCTGAACCTGGGTACACCCCAGTACATAAGCGACATTCTCCCCCTGGAAGTTCGGGATGTGCGTAGGTCAGAGAGACATGCCGAGTACCGTGTCTTCTCGATACCGCATCATCGAACGACTTGTTTCCACCGCTTCTTCCAGATCGCCGCCGCATTATTCTAGCATTCAGTGCCGATAGATATCCGTGGTGCCCAGTCGATCGAATTATTCAAGTTCCGTCTATTCGATTACCTACTTGCATATCGAGATGCAGTGAGCTCTTCCCTAACAGAGTGCACGTGTTGTCGCTAACTTCAAAGACTGCAAATTTCATTTATTATAAGAGTATGGATAAGATAATATTCACTATATTAATAATTCCTCGCCGAATTTAGGTTTAAATTTTAAGTTAGGTAAAATTTTCCATGAGGGCATAGAAAAATGTAATGGCGCTCTGTACGTCATGTGCCGAAAATTTTTGACTCGAAGCGCTGTTCACACAGTCAAAACATTCGCCAAACATTTTTTTTATTTTTGTTTTTTGTCAATGTTATTTATTTTTTTATAAATTATTATATAATATTAAATTATATAATATAATTATATAATATTAAATTATGTAATATAATTATATAATAAATTATATAATAGATTATATAATAAATTATATAATAGATTATTGAATTTTTTCCCTTTCTATATTTTTAAAATGAAAAAAATATTAATTTGTTTCTTTATTCTGGTCAATTTTAATATTGCATTATATTTAGTTTATAAATACGTCATTTGAATATTGTTCGTTCATAAATCTTCAAAAATTTCGAATCGCATCAGTTTCCGCGGTACGAGGTACACTGTTGCCATGTGTAACTGTTACCCCCACCACTCACTGATTCTGCACCGAGAATTCAATACTTTTTGTAATGATATCTACGAAACGGCATGGTCAATAATTTTAGTAATTTACATGCATATTCTTTATGTATAATCCGGTCAGGAAATAGTTTTTTAAGAAAATCTATAGAATAGTTTAGAAATGAAAAATTAAAATGTACCGTTTCCGTATGCTTCGCATGTAAAATGCTAGTAAAGATAGCAAACTTTGAATTCAATTATCTCTAATCCTGGACGGTCAAACCTTTTGAAATTTTTTTTTTTTAATGATATCACTTTCACAAATACATGGTTAAATTTTTAAAAGAATGTATAGAATAGCATTTTGCGGTAGAAATACCTTAAGGACTTATGTTTAAATTCTTTACTTATGTTTAAAAATCTTTACGCACTGTACATTAGTACTTGCGTTTACTATATTTGACCTATATCCAAGCTTGGGCATCATAAAGTCTATCTATCTATCTATCTATCTCCCTTTTACTGACGGTTCGAATCGATTCCTCATTACGCATTCTCTTGGTGACGAGTGACTTCTCTTTCACCCCTTTTACCGTACGTCATTCGCAAATTCTAAGATAAAGGGATAAAAACGAAAACCAAAATGCTTTCGTCAATCGTTCGTACCAAATTATCGTCTAATGACGGCAATGAAAAAATGATAATTCATCGAGAAGGGGATGACAATGGGGGTGCTTCTATTAACTTCTTTATTCCCTTTTGGAACTTTCGCGTTATTAATGACCTCGAAACTGGGAGATTTCGGTGAGTTGCCAGTCTGGGAATTGTCCTTTGATGTTCACTTCCGTTACGCGGTGGTGTCTACCCCGGCGCAACGTGTTTGATGTTGTACTCGTAATTATAATGAGGGGTTGAAAAGAATGACTCTAGGGGTGTGCTGGAGGGAGAGCTTAGCGGAAATTTTTATGGAGAATCATTGGTGAAGCGAGAATGTGGTGTAAGGGGGTAGGTGAAACGTCATTTTACGGTCAGTCAGCTATCAACCTCTGGCAAGGTCTTGCAACCCTCCAGGGGTTGAAATTCGAGAACGAACTCGATTTTTTCAACCCATTGAAATTATTCGTAAAAACGTAACAGTGACAGCAAGAATGCCAGGTACGAGCTTTTGAAATTGAGGCGATCGTTCCATCACTTATCGGGAGAATCGACGAGAGTGAGGGAGACGAGAGTGGGGACATGTCGAAGGGAGTACGGAGACCACTCACGAAATTACCACCGAAGAGGAGATACTCGCTCTTCAAAATCCAAAGGAGCATAAACGCCTCAATCAAAATTATGGTGCGAAGAAAAACGAAGATCGTCCATCTCCAACGGATCTATCATTGTTGAAAATTGTCTGGCTAGCAATTTTCGACTACAATACAAAATCCGGATCCATCGATCGTCCAGGAGCATTATCCATCTACTGCACTGGATGAGACTTATCGGACGGGACCAACCAAGTCAGCATGAACGAGACTGCTCAACAACGTCAGGAAAAATGGAATCTTAATAGAGGCGTCCGTTATCTCTCACTCTCTCTCTCTCTCTCTCCCTCTCTGGAAATGTGTCCGAGGGAAAACAGAGGTGCACCACGTTTACGTATGTATGTATAAATGTCGTTTATGTGTGAAGATTGCGGGGTGAATGAGAATCGTATAATTATGTAATTCTGCCATTGTTTTTTTTTAATTTTTGATTCAAATGTGTATTAAAACGATCCTCGAAAATGTGCCTATAAATATAAATAATTACATGTCTAATAATAATCGAAATTAAGCAAAAATGAATAAACAGAACGTCACAAAATTATAAACTTAAAAATTTTGCAATTATTTTAAAAAATACGTATTTATTTTTTCAACAAATAATAAAAATTAATCGAGCACGTTCAGCCGAGTTGAAAAATCGTATTATCGTTAATTTAAAAAAAAAACTAGTCGATCGTCAATTTACAGAATTTTTATTGTACCTTACGTCGTATAACTAAATTTTTAATGAAATTCCATCTTGCTTCATTAAAACTTCCTTCTATTTCACTGGACCGTTCGTAGTACCGTGAAGTACGATAGCGAAGCTCGAAGAATCTGAATAAATTTTCAATTAAAATTTAGTTTCAATAATTCGTAAGAACTTATATACGACAATATTGAATTTCTCAAATCCTATTGTTACTTTACTCTGCTAAAATTTTCCATTGACATTACGTACAATCCACCGATCGTAAGTACACAGGGTGTCATAGTTCTTATCGTTATCAAGTACAATAACTTTTTCGATCTCAACGTAGCGTCGTACCAATTGCTCTTGAAACTGCGAATGCACAATGTAAATAAAAAAATATCAAATGTAATTACGGAGCTTCAAAATTCTGGCTAAAACATTGCAGTTGAAATATTTTTTCGTTTCGTTAGTATTTTTTTATCCTATCTTACACACTGTCGTAAACGTGGACGTTGTAATCGAGCAATTTTTGGGAATAGTAATTTTCCACGTACAAATGTATCATTTGACTCGAGATCAGAACACCGTGACTGAAGATAAGGTGAAGAATGGCTTTTCAATTGCGAATAGAACCGTGAAAAAAGAAAAAAAAATGTCAGCATAGATTACTATCCCCAAACATAGTAGTCGCTCCAAACATAGTATAGTAGCCACTTTCGTCATCACGAACAATTTTCCAACATTAACGAAAATTGTTATTGACGATAAGAGAGAATCGGACGACAGCAAAAGTACCGACTGAACCAACTCTTTCCCACCCCGCCAGTTGTATTATCGTAATCGTCTACGGTGCGCGAGACTTGTGTCAAATACAGGTGTCGCGTCTCCGAACAATTCGCTTTCTAGATTAAATTAGCTATCTCGATAGAATCGTCGCGTTCCTAATTCGATATTGCTTCGTCGTATCGTGCGACAGTGTCACCCTCGTTGAGTGTTACCGATCATCAAAAATTTATTCGTAATTTCCGCTCGGAAAATTATACGCGAGGTGACGTTTATCGCCACGACCCTTCCTTTTATTCCCATTCGCACTCCCCCATAAGGGATCTTCGACGAGAGATGGAAGAAATATAATACCGAGTCTGTTCGCTGACACTGACGTTGCGAAAAATTGTATTCGCCTGCGTGGTTTTTTTTTTTCTCTTTTATTTTGTTCGTAGAGAGGAAAGTAATATGAAGAGCTTTTTCGACCATCCGTATTACCGATGGAACAAAATATTTCTGTCGCACACTGGCACTTGGCCGGAACAATCGTTGTTCCTCAGATGTTTACTGCCATTTCTCTTCTGGGCTGGGCTCGTGAGCGTCTTGATTCCTGAGGTATTTTTTCTTTCGTTTTATCAAAATAAATTTTTTTTCGGTTTAGCTGATAATTTTTTTTTTTTCGTTGTTTTTTTATTAAAAATTGTAACGTTAATTTGGGGATTGATGAAATCGTCAAGATCAATCGTCTGCCCAGTGTGGGTAACGACTCTGACCTCATCATGGACTGCATTCCACCGTTTTTGGTAATGGCAGTGAGCTTCGTGCAATTGTTCAACGGCAGTTTCAATCGTAAAACCGTGAGTGATTTTCATTCGTTCGTTGTAAATTGTAAATTTAACTACACGTCGTGTTATCAAAGATTCAAAAAATGATCAATCGCATTCCGGAAGATTGGAAACGTCTCAGCGATTCGCCAAATATCGAAATTATTCATAAATACGGGGCACGCGGATGTTGGATCACTAAGGTGTATGCGAGTAAGGATATTATTATCAAAAAAAGTATTTTCATCGTATCGAAAGAAAAAAAAGATTGTGAAGTTGAACAATTCATCGAAATTCTGTACTTTTTCGCGAAGATGTGACTGTTTTCTTTTTGGTTTTTTAACAATTTTTAAAATATTTTTCAGCCTACATTTATTCCTCGGTTCTCTTTTATCTCATCATGCCAACTTTGCCGGTACTCTTAGACTTTGTCGCGCCTCTCAACGAGTCGAGAGAAAAGATTTATCTTTTTGTAACCGATTACGGTGTTAACGCCGACGATTATTACTGGCCGATTTTGTTGCATTCCTGGGTGACGACTATCCTCGCTATAGTGACACTCGTCTCTAATGACAGTATGTTATTCCTGATGATCGAGCACGCCTGTGGCCTTTTCGAGATCGTTGGGTCCGTAAAAAAAACAAAAATATTCAAATTCGTCAAGAATAATCAATCGTGATCGTTCGTCGAATGATTTTCCAATTAATTTATATTTCAACAGCGTAAATTTAAAGATGGTCACCACTAACGATAACAGCCTCGACAAGTACAAGATGATTTGTCGTTGCATTGATCTTCACAGAGAGGCAATTATGTTCGCAAAAAAATGGAATAAATTCGATAATTATTCGTGTTCGATTTTTTGTTTTCGTCACTTTTCAATATTTGTTTGCGTTTAGTTTCGCTCAACTGATCGACGCAAGTTATTCCGGTAGTCTCGTCGTTGTGTTTGGCTTCTGGGTGTTAATTTTAAGCATCTCCGGAGTTCAGGTATTTGAAAAGAATGTTGTTTATCGATCAACGACGATGCAATGTTTGAATCAATTTTTCAAATACGATTTGTATAGATATATTTTTGTCCTGATTTTTTTTTCTAGACCATTGTGAATTTCGGGAAACCGGAACAAATGTTGAGATACGGAAGTTTTTCGATGGCACAAATAGTTCATCTTTACTTGATCAGCGTGCCTGGACAAAAAATCATGGATTATAGCACATCGGTTTACGATTACGCGTGAGTCAATATTGACGTAGATAATCGTTAATGGAAAACAAATCGACGTGATTAAATTTTTTTTGTTTTTTCCATTTTTTTTTTAATTTTCATTGTAAAAAATTGATAGTTACGCGATAAATTGGGACGAACTGACACCGAAAGCTCAGAAATTATTAATCTTGATAATGCTGAGAAGTTCCAAACCGTGTCAAATCACAGCTGGAAAAATTTATGTCGTCTCCATGGAAAATTACAGTTCGGTACGAAATTTACGATTTTTGTTTAAAACAAACACACACACGCCGAGGGAATAAAAAGATAAAATTGTTTTTAATTTCGTCGTATTTTTAAGGTGATGCAGACGTCCATGTCATATTTCACGGTTTTGTCGTCGATGCGTTGATCATTTTTTTCGATCGACAATGATAACGATTACGTCAACCCCACCTCTCTTCTACGTCGAAAAAAATATAACTCGAGACAATTTGGCGATTCTATCGAATTAAATTTGATCTTAACGTATATATAACTCGATGTATCGATAATACAACGTTTAATAAACAAATTATCTCACCCATTTGTTCATTTATTTGTAACTTGCATTTTTCTCTTTATAATTCAAGGATCAAAAATCGATGAAAAATCAAAATTATTATCACACACCTTATCTCCGTTATACATGAAGTTGAAAAGTTTGATGTAACACACATAATGAATGGTGACCGGTGGTATCGTTTCCATAAAAATATATCCGAATTGCACCAAGCCATTATCAGTCCTCCGATCTTCAACGATATTTTTGTCAAAAAATATCAAATGAGAAAATCATTTTATCATTTTTCCAATGCCATAACGTGGAAAAACATTCTTTTTAAATAAAGAGAAAAAAGGATAACGATTTTCGATAATTTACCTGAAGGTAGCCTTGCGTCGCGACGAGAAAGATCGTGATGATGAAGAAAAAGCGTGTTTCCATCGTCGGTTGATGAGACCAGAGACCTGTGACCAAGAGGAAGAACTTATTTGGCCCGTGATAACTTACTTCCGTCGAGTAATTCATCGTTGCCCGATACTTCCTGGCTTCTCCAAGATACTGGTCGACGCGATAGCAGCTTTTTTTTCACCTTCGAATCAACGTTTTTAATAACATAATTGCCACGGTCGATTTCGAACTTTTACCCCCTTTTATCATTTGTTTCCCTCTCGCTTAATAAGTTTTCTTCATACCGATAAAATTACGACAAAGGAACATTATACACGATCGCGTTACGAGTATCTACTTGTCACGAAGACTGTTGCCTCTAATTATTTATTTTTATTTTTCAATACCCTTGAGGTTGCGACCTTTGAGGAGGTTGCGACCTTTGAGGAAAAACGCGTCATGAAAACTGTTTCTTTTTTAGTTTTTTTGTCCCTTTTTGTTTTACAATTTCGTAGGATCTTCGAGAAGGAAGTCCGTGTTCGAATTCAGTGTCCATGGTGCGAGTCGTTTCGTGTATGGAGAAACGATATTTCGATACGCAGAGAGCGTGGCGACAGTCGAGAGGGCTGATTTCTTGCTCTTTCATTTTTGTTTTGGTTTTTATGTTGTATGATTTTTATTTTATTTCGTAAATGACATTGAGGCGTTATAAAATTTATAAAAAACAAAGATTTTTATGGGCTAATTAAGAAACGATGTGACGATGACAACATGATTAACGGGATACATGGGCACAGGTAAACACATACACATACACGTACACATACACGCAGAATATAGGTAATGCTTGGCGTTTCGTATAATTGTTGCAAAAGTGAAAATAAAGAAATTATGGTCGAAGAACGATTGAACTAATTATCGACGATCGATTGGTTTATAAAATACTAGCGGTAGCCGGCATGCGTTGCAACGCCGTTTTGGTGTCATAATTCATTTGACACACAATATTTTTTGTTTTTCTCTCCATGTGTGAAGCATGAATTTTCCAAATATAATCTATTTTATACACATTTTTAGCGATTGTTCCCGTGCTTCGTTGATGGACATTGCAAATGCGAGTCGCACTGGAAACTGCAAACGTTTGAAATCGAATGGCATCTATTTTCTTATCATTGGGATACGTGACAACAGTACATCGTCTTTTCCTTCAAATTTTCTATTTAAAATTGTAGTTTCGCTGATATTGTTCATCATATTTTTCCCTGGAAGCTCAGTACAATTGCAAAGTCGTGGTAGGTTGATGTTTCGTAAAAGTATGATAGGCACGCCCATTTTCAATTTTACAACTTGCGGCGCTATGCCTGGTAAATGAAACGAATTCAGGAATTCAGTTGGATAATTAACAACTTGTTGTTGATTAATAAAAGCAGCAATGGACTTGCGAACTGCGAACATTTGAACTCGAATGGCATATATTTTGATATAATTAGGATACGCGGCAACAGCACATCTTCTCCTTTAAATTATCCATTTTTAATTGTAGTCTCATTCGGATTGTTCATCACATTCTTCCCGAAAACGATAGTACCATTGCAAAGTCGTGGTCGATTAATGTTTCAACGATTCGATAAAAGAATGAGGTACGCTCATTTTTAATGTTACAACGTGCGGCGGTATCCTGGCAAATTAAGAGAATTCAAGAATTTAGTTACATAATTAACAACTTGTTCTTGATTAATAAAAGCAGCAATCGAAATGTGCATTTCAGCTTCTCATGGTATTCCCTTTTGAATCGTGAAATTTATATACTTGATATTGGTGTTTTTGCTGTTAATATAGCACGTTCCCTTAACCACATATGTTTTTTGTAGTTATGTGCAATATATTCAAAAACTTTGTTAATTAATTCGTCTGTTATTGCTGTTATTTTAAGAAAATTTGTACGTCGTCGTACGTACTCTAACTGTTTCCTGTCTTGCTTCTCGTTGCTCGTCCGTTTGTGAAGCACGTAATATATTTTTCATTTGTGACTGACGTGTATATCTTCCAATCGTTTCTCGATTTAATGTCACGATTAAGGAAATTTATCTGGTAAGCGAATTAACAAACATATATTGATTAAAAAATCAGAATATAGTTATCAGTATCTACAAAGTCATGTTTTTTAAATTTGAAGACTCGAGGATACCTTGTTCGCGGGACATAAACATATTTTACCTAAATTAACACGTATCTTTATGGGTTTCAGTGATTTTTCCGTCTACGAACATTAAATTCACAACCATTGACAAACAGTTTTTGACCAAAATTGCAGAATTAATAAAACGATATCTAAGGAATATTTGTAAAGCTTCATAAAATCGATTCGGTACTCATGAGATTCATAATAAATTAATTTGTCTCGAATAATAGTAATTTTTGCGAGGTTAAGCATTCGCGGCACCGTCAAACATGCTGAATTGACTACGCTTGTCACACAAATTTTTCTTTTGACTTACTCGATACCAGATAAACCTTCTTAATTTAACATTCGCTGTCAAATGAATTATGCAATCGATATGTGTAATATCGAGTCGATCGAGTCGTTAAAACAAATGCGTGTCTTTTATTTCGCATGTCATTTTGGTAGCATACTTTGACAGCTGTCAAATAATCTCTACATATAGATATACATAAATGTTAATTTTGTTTGGCCCCGTACGCGTTTATTTTGGCAATTAAAATTATTCTACTAACGCAGAAACTTTCTCGGGAGTGCGGACTACAACTCACCAAATTTTCATCGCAATCGGATGAATGGTATAGGAGATTACTCGTGACAGACAGACAAACAAACACACATTCTTCCATTTTTATATATAAGATTTCATTGCTTTTCTTTCTTCTTTCAGTTGTTTCGATCGAAAGTTGGACGAGAGTGGCAGTTGGATGATTTTTCAATATTTTGGCAAATTTTGATAAAATTCCCTCTCTTTTTTCCTTCGTAGGAAAAGTAAAAAAAAGTATTTGCAAAAATCAACTTCGATCATCGATACGAATGTTCGAGACAAATTTCTTCTTTGCGACGTGGATGATTATTTGGCCGAGGTCAACACCGTTAGCCATGACATTGATGTACGTACGACCTTGGATCGGAAAAAGAAACGAACGAACGATTAGTTTAATTTTAGTTCGTAATTTTTTCGAGTTTTCTTATTTCAATTTGTTTATCAACGGATGCGAATTTTTAATTCTCACCGCGCTAAAGTTCATCAGATTGAGGATGTAGAATTTGCCAGCTGTCAATTGACATGGTATGCGACTTCTCATTGTCATCAGGGAGACGAGCTTGCGAGTTCTCAACGAGGTTCGATACCAGCCGCAATTGTGACTTCGTTTTCGTAAGATCGTTAATTAATTATAATCAAACTCGGTTTTTGATCATAAACAATTAATAAATGTTTTCGAATTTTCGATCGTATATACTTACACGTATTCGGACACCTGAAGACTGTGATCGTACAACATCTGGCCCGGATAACTAATGAGGAACAGGAGAAACAGTTGGGTCATAGTGAACGCCGCGTATCTGACCGCTATCTCAGGGGTCTCCATATGCATCACCGTCTACAAAGTACAATTCAAATATCGATCGATAGATCGACATTTTTCCCTATAAATATCAGGTATGTTTTGGATATATTTTAAATCTGTCAGAACAATTATGCTACGTGTTTTATTTAATTGATAGTACGATAAATATCGTGATTGCTATAATTTTTTATCGTTTGCACATATTGACGATATACAGGGTGAATTGCGCAAGGGGTGCCAGGCGGCATTTCAAGGTAGATGGGCTTATTACGAACAAAAGTTGCAAATAAACATTAGGGATATTGTTAATAATTTACGAGATATGAATTTTTTAAATCGGACCAATCAGAGCGCGCCGACAAGCGTTGAAGTCGCCCACTCCCCGCCTAAATTCAAAGCAGCCAATGCCCAAGAAAAAAATGACTGCGTACTAATACAATCAATAAAATTGACTGCTCTAAATTTTGTAAACACAAATGTAACGCCCTAATGTATGCTATATCTACGGCTAGGGTGGGCGTGGATGGCTTTAATGCTTCTCGGCGCGCTCTGATTGGTCCTGTTTAAAAAATTTATATCTCGTAAATTATTAACAATATCCCTAATGTTTATTTGCAACTTTTGTTCGTAATGAGCCCATCTACCTTGAAATACCGGCTGGCATCCCTTACGCAATTCACCCTGTATATATTCTATATAGATTTATAGACATGAGTTCTTATTATAGGGGATGTTTGGGGTTATATGACTTTAATCATGTCAGAATATAGATAATTAAGTAACCTTGGTGCATAGCTCTCAACACCGAGGTTGGTTGGTTGTATGCACAAATTGCAATGTACGGCGTACTTCTCGCCTTTTTACATTTCTTCTCCTCATACACATATACAGCCTCAATCCCACCATCAATCAACCACTTCGGTGGAACTATAGTTTTTCTTAGGTGGAATTCGAACCATCGAGAGTACAGAAAAAGCACAAAAAAAAATTCATTGAAGTCAGCGGGAACCGAACCCTGGTCCGCTGCGTGTGAGTCAAGAACGTTAACTACTATGCCACTGTCTCTCCTGCCATATAATGATATAGTAATGTATATATTTCATCAGAAAAATTATCCTACGTGTTTTAGTTAATTAATAGTAAGATAAATATCGCGATTGTCATAATTTGTTATGGTTTGTCCCAACCCCAAACATCCCTTATAATAGGGGATGTTTGGAGTTATATGTCTTTATATCTATATATACATCGTCACTCCCACTACCTGTACTCTCTCTCTCTCTCTCTCTCTCTCTCTCTCTCTCTCTCTCTCTCTCTCTCTATCTCTCGTTTAACTGCAACTCGACCCCCGTGCAAGCGCAGCCTCACTACGCATGCACTCTCACCCTCAGTCGTAAAGAAACAATCAGTCTTCAACCAGTGTGTTGGGGTGCACGGTGCGCGATCAGTTTACGTTTAACGAGTGTGTCTAATTAATCACGAGTAATGGGGAGATTAATTAATAATTAATTAATTACTCTAATTAATCACAATCGTTATTACGAGTAATGGGGAGACAGAATCGATCGAAGAAAGGATGACATTGTGTCGGCGAAATTTCACGATCGTTTGATTATTTAAAAAATCGTTATTAGGATTGAACTAATCGTCGGGAATTTTGATTAGTGACATAGAGAGGTTGAAAATAAAAAAAAGGAAACTATATTTATAAAAATGATGTTTGTTAAACGTGCCAGAAAATGAGAGCTACTCGCCTGAAAACCGGTAAAGCTTATGCACACCATGTTGATTCCCAGTTGAAAGAAGTACGATATGTAATTCGCGTTCTCGATAAGTGCCGAGTACCTTGAATCAAAATGGAGAGAATCGTCGATTTATCGTAAGTACGATCGTTGCTGCGAGACGATCTAGATTTTTTAATGAAATCGTTATCGATCTTCCAATCGATCGATCGATCGATTAAAATAAAAATAATAATCAGGCCTTAAAAATATCGGAAGATTGCGCGAGAATAAAAAAATCGGTACGAACTGTAAAGCGTGATTATGCTGGATGACACAGTTGGCCATCTCGTGATAAACTGCGTCGACGTTCTTTGGAGGACGAATGTCGGCGTACGTGTCAATCCCGTCGGTCAGATGTTCCAGCTGATATCTGCAAAATCGAGTAATGTCATGCTCGATAAGCAAGGACGAAATGTTTCATTGGTCGACAAAATATTTAATTTACCGACAAAATATTTCATTGATCGAAGAAATATTTCATTGATCGACAAAGTATTTCATTAATCGACAAAATATTTAATTGAACGACAAAATATTTTACTGATCGAAGAAATATTTAATTGATCGACGAAATATTTAATTGATCGACAAAATATTTAATTGATCGACGAAATATTTAATTTGTCGACTTAATATTTTATTGAATGACAAAATATTTAATTGATCGACAAAATATTTAATTGATCGACAAAATAGTTCATTGAGCGACAAAATTATAATTGATCGACGAAATATTTCATTAATCGACGAAACATTTAATTAATCGGCGAAATCTTTAATTAATCGACGAAATATTTGAAGGTTAACGATTTACTTTCGATCGATAATCGCCATTTCGCACAAATCTTCTCTTTGGACGAATAATTTCTTACCCCAATATAGCGAATGCTCCGCACGCGTGTTGCACGTAAGTCATAAAAATCGTATCGATCGCGACGACAGTCGTTATATACGCCATCGTACCAAAATACGAATGTATCAACAGCGGATAATAATACGTTTCCGCATCCATAAGAAAATCGACGCGAAACATCAATTGTTTCGTGTGTGTCTCGTTGCTCGATCCTACGAAGTCCAACAATATCGGTACTGCTGGTATCACCATGAAAGGAGTCATCGAACCGTACAAACAACCTAAAAAAAAATATTTCAAAATAAATTAAAAAAAAAACGAATTTAACAAAATTCAGTTTTTGTTTTATTATCGAATTAATTAAAATTTTGATTTTCAATTAAATTTAATGTTTCTTTGAATTAGGATTAATTAAATTCACCAAATTTAATTAAATTTTATTTGAAATTAAATTGTCTCGATTTGTTCGATTTAAATCAATTGAACAGAATTTTATCATTGAGAGTAAAAATTTTCACCCGCGTATGACAGAGTCAGCGTGCGACCCAGAAGCGCGTATTTGTTCATAATATCGATCTCTTTGCGTCCATTGAATTTTTTCCAGTCTTCTTCCAGCTTGATCAGTAAATCCTTCATCTGAAATCACGTCAATTTTTATTTAAAATCGTTCTTCTGTCGTTCCCAAAATTTACGATTTATTATCTAATCCTACTTTTCCATAATTGCCGATAAAATTGATGACCTTGGCGCCGCAGACAATGTCAACCAATACAGGCGGTATCGATTCTAGAAAAACATCCTTATCCTCCCAAGCAGCTATCATTCCACCAACCTAAACATTGTTTTCTTCGATTAACTATCATTTATTCAATTATTCTATTAAATTTTACCGATTTTCTAAAAAATACATTCATTTTTATTAATTTTAATCCCAATTTCAATTTTAACTCTTTAATTCATTTTTATTTTCATTCTCATTCTTATTTTCACGATTTTCCATTTTTTTCACAATAATTTCTTGTTTTTTGATATTGTTTTTTTTCGAGAATAAAAATTACCTGCAAGTAGCCTTGTGAGACGGTGAAGAAGAGCATGTTGAAGACTAAGAAATATCGTATGAAACCTGACTGATGGGGCCACAATCCGATAGCTTTAAGAAAATACTTGTTGATCAATTGATAAGGAGTCGGTACGAATTCCATCCTGTCCTGGTGAGATGTCGAATGACTGCCAACCCATGCCTTACGACTAAAACTCGACCTCTCAATTTTCCCCTATCTCACCCTCTCTCTCTCTCTCTCTCTCTCTCCCTTTTGCTGACGGTTCCAATCGATTCCTCATTACGCATTCTCTTGGTGACTCGTTCATGACTTTTCTTTCACCCCTTTTACCGTACGACATTTGAAAATTGCAAGAACCAACAGGGAAAAGGAAGAAAAAACGATAATTCATCGAGAAGGGGATGAGGATGGGGAAGGTTCTATTAACCTCTTTATTCTCTTTTGGTACCTATTTTCGCGTTATTAATGACCTCGAAACTGTTCGTTACGCGGTGGTGTCTGCCCCGGCGCAACGTGTTTGATGTTGTAATTATAATGAGGGGTTGAAAACAATGACTCTAGGGGTGTGCTCGAGGGAGAGCTTAGCGCAAATTTTTATGGAGAATCATTGGTGAAGCGAGAATGTGGTGTAAGGGGGTAGGTGAAACGTTATTTTACGGTCAGTCAGCTATCAACCTCTGGCAAGGTCTTGCAACCCTCCAGGGGTTGAAATT
Organism: Netelia fuscicornis; assembly: GCA_946811545.1. Classification (NCBI taxonomy): domain Eukaryota; kingdom Metazoa; phylum Arthropoda; class Insecta; order Hymenoptera; family Ichneumonidae; genus Netelia; species Netelia fuscicornis. The sequence goes on along the minus strand of OX328012.1, from coordinate 2,559,195 downwards.
CGAGAACGAACTCGATTTTTTCAACCCATTGAAATTATTCGTAAAAACGTAACAGTGACAGCAAGAATGCCAGGTACGAGCTTTTGAAATTATAAACTTAAAAATTTTGAAATTATTTTAAAAAATACGTATTTATTTTTTCAACAAACAATAAAAATTAATCGAACCCGTTCAGCCGAGTTAAAAAGTCGAATTATCGTTAATTTAAAAAAAAAGCTAGTAGATCGTCAATTTACAGAATTTTTATTGATACCTTACGTCGTATAACTAAACTTTCAATGAAATTCCATTTGGCTTCATTAAAACTTCCTTCTATTTCACTGGACCGTTCGTAGTACCGTGAAGTACGATAGCGAAGCTCGAAGAATCTGAACAAATTTTCAATTAAAATTTAGTTTCAATAATTCGTAAGAACTTACATACGACAATATTGAATTTTGTAAATCCTATTGTTACTTTACCCTGCTAAAATTTTCCATTGACATTACGTACAATCCACCGATCGTAAGTACACAGGGTGTCATAGTTCTCATCGTTATCAAGTACAATAACTTTTTCGATCTCAACGAAGCGTCGTACCAATTGCTCTTGAAACTGCGAATGAACAATATAAATTAAAAAAATATCAAATGTAATTACGGAGCTTAAAAATTCTGGCTAAAACATTGCAGTTGAAATATTTTTTTGTTTCGTTAGAATTTTTTTATCGTATCTTACACACTGTCGTAAACGTCGACGTTGTAATCGAGCAATTTTTGGGAATAGTAATTTTCCACGTACAAATGGATCATTTGACTCGAGATCAGAGCACCGTGACTGAAGATAAGGTGGAATTCGTTGGAGTGTGTTAGTAACTATTTGAGAAAAAAAACATTTTTTGAATTAAAAAAATTAAAAAAAAAGAAAATTTTTTCAAAATTGTATAAGTATTATTATCTCGTGATATTTTTTCAGAACTAGGTCACCGTTTTTGGACCGACCTGAACACCGGCAAAGCTGAGCGTAATCATGATAATGCCGGACGTGAAAATGAAAGCGCCGGAATGAGCCGATTCGATGTCTTCGGCGAACCTTCGTTTGCAACAATGAGAGAAATCTCGTCGTGACGTTACGCTCTTTTTTTTAGGGTCGATATTTTTTTATCAACGGATGTTTCTTATAAACAACTTTTCTTTTTTTGAAAGTAAACACCAACTTTATTGCTTCTCTGTGTCGATGAATGCAGTCGATTAAATTCCTATACGTTATATCGTTTGACTTTTCGGGATCCTCGAGTCTCCATTGGTCCTCGAGTCTCACGGAGTTGCGCAACCTATAACTAAAAATTGATCCTTTTTTCGGTTTTGATCATTTTTCCAAGCTAATTAGTTAGTTATAGAAGTGAAAAAAGAATTTATTAGTTACCCAACTATGGGAAACATTAAAATAAAAAAGAATTTATCATTTACCCAGCTATGGGAAATATTAAAACAAAAAACAATTTTTTATTTACCCAACCATGGGAAATATTAAAGTAAAAAACAATTTGTTATTTACCCAATCATAGGAAACGTTGAAACAAAACAAAAAACAATTTTTTATTTATCCAACTATGGGAAATATTAAAACAAAAATAATGTTTCATTTACTCAATTATAGAAAATATTAAAGTAAAAAACAATTTATCATTTACCAAACCATGGGAAATATTAAAACAAAAAATAATTTTTTATTTACCCAACTATGGGAAATATTAAAACAAAAAAGAAGTTCTCATTTACCCAACCATGGGAAATATTAAAGTAAAAAACAATTTGTTATTTACCCAATCATGGGAAACGTTGAAAGAAAACAAAAAACAATTGTTTATTTACCCAACTATGGGAAATATTAAAGCAAAAGACAATTTTTTACTTACCCAACTATGGGAAATATTAAAACAAAAAAGAAGTTCTCATTTACCCAACCATGGGAAATATTAAAGTAAAAAACAATTTGTTATTTACCCAATCATGGGAAACGTTGAAAGAAAACAAAAAACAATTGTTTATTTACCCAACTATGGGAAATATTAAAGCAAAAAACAATTTATCATTTACCAAACCATGGGAAATATTAAAACAAAAAACAATTTTTTATTTACCCAACCATGGGAAACATTGAAACAAAAACAATTTATAATTTACTCAACCATGGAAAACATTAAAATAAAAAATAAAAACAATTGTTTATTTACCCAACCATAGAAAACATTCCACAGGCGTGTTCGACGAGGACGACGAAGATGGCATCACCAGCAACGGTGCTCGTCATGAACAATAAAATCGCGACGAATACGTGAGTCAAAATTGGATAATAATATTCCTCGATATCAACATAGTAATAAGCCGGCGTTGGCAATGTCCTCGTCACGTTGCCTTGCGTACCAAATATTTGTGGCAATAACGGCAACGAGGTCCATAAAATTCCAGTCCCCCACAAATAAGCTATCCATAAGAACAAAAACGAAAAAAAAACACCAATCACTCGTCAATGTTTCATCCTTCTCACAATTTCGTAATTCGCCTCACATGCCCAAATCCCTGTAAATTTTCTTCCATTTTCCGCATGACTTCTGACTATTTCAATCTCTTCCAGGCTCAACGTCGAAGTGTCCTTGATCGTCAGCATTTCATCGAGCAATGATTTTATCTACGATTTGCAATTTACCATCACAACAAAAATCACAAAAAGGTGAGAAAAAAATTTTCATAATTTTTTTTTTTTTTAAATTGAGAAAATTTGTAATATTTTAATTTCCGTACCGTGTTACGATGTACAATAAGATTTAAGACCTTGATTATCGTCATTATGTTGAGCAATATTGGCGAAGCCAATTTCATGATCAGATTTACATTGGGCCATATTAATATCAAAAAAGCGATCTAGAAATTTTTATCAGTTTGTCACAATCGAGTTAAAATTTCGTAGTAAAACAATTGCTTTATTAACATCGCGTTACCTTGCACCAGAGCTGAGTACCCGCGATCGCAAAATAAAAGAAATGCGCCAGACAACGCGAAACTTTGCTCTGATACGGCCAAACCCCGAGAAACGATAATATCAGCCTTAAATTACCATAATATTGTACCTGCTCGGGGTTCATTCTCCGTCGAAGCTTTCGAAAGAGCTGTCGAGTAGTTCAACAATTCGATAGATTTTCACACGGTGCTAATATTCGCGTTTTTCCCATTTTGCTTAATTGTCACCTCGTGTCTCTCGTATCGGGCGGCTTCACTCAGACTCAAAGGGAACCACCTCATTTTTTATTCACACGACGACTGCGTGGGGGTTGAGAGTTCTTTGAAGGTGAAAAGACAAAAAGAGAACATTCGGGGAGAACGAGGACGAAGAACGAAACGATTATTTCCTGCGTGTGTACTTTGAAAAGGGCAAAATTATAATTAAACGATTCGCACGTATTTTTTTCCCCAGGAACGAACAATGAATCAAACAGTTCATTTTGTACTCTTGCATCGAAGTAACTCTCGCTCTAACACGAAAAGTCAATAATACGGTTCGAACTTGACGTATTTTTTTTTTATGAAGTACCAGACAGTTTGAAGATTTAAAAAAAAATCGTTAAGCAAAAGCAAAATTTCGTCGTTTTTGGTAATTTCGTATTTTCATCACTGCATGGAACGTAGAAGGGTGAAGTAAGACATGGATGTCTTCACGACCTTGGATATAAATAATTCAATCAATGTTTATAAAAATATTAAAAATTTGAGAAGAAAAAGATACAAGGAGTTCTTACCACTCCGAAAGTTTCGACGGACATGACACATATTTTTCCAGCTGTCAGTTTGCAAGGTTTGTTACAACGCATAGCCATGAAATTCAGAAGTTTCTGGGATTTTACCGAAGCGTTGTACCATTTAGCACTGTGTCTGCGAATAGTCAATGAATTTTTCGTGCAAATTTATCTCATTGAATTGTTCGATCGTTTACTAACTCACATATAATCGCGAATGCTCGTACTGTGATCCATTAAGATTTGAGCAAAATAAGCTTCTATGTACAGATGGATCAATTGAGCACCGATGAACGATACGAATCTTATGGTTTCTTCAGGTCCGTTGGATCCGATAACAAGCTGAATTAATTTACATTCGTGTGAGTCGATTCGTCGATTAAATTCTAGAGAAGATGAAAATTTACCTGAAGCGAGGTAACGCTGATCATCAGCATGTTGAAACCAACGACGAAGAAGAAACATCCCGAGTAAATTCCCTCGATGATTTTGGCAAACCTGACAATGTTGAAACTCGTCAGTGTCATTGATTCGAGAGATTCTCTAAATATAATCTCACTCGATAGCGTCGTTGTGTCTGTTGACGCAAGTAGCTAGATACTCGAGCTCCGTTTCCTTTTTCTGTGCCGATTTTTCAAACGTACCGATCCGCTTCAATTTGTGCCTAAATATTTGTCGATCACGTTGGAAATATTAAAAAAAGAATTGTTTTTCGTTCGTTGGAAATAGAAAGAAACGAGACGTGTCCTTACCCAACTGCTGCGAATATTCCACAAGCGTGATGTACGTAAACGATGTACATCGTATCCCCGGCGATCGTTATGATAATGATCATTGAAATGCAGACGTAAGCGTAGGCAATTAAAGAAAAATAATGTTTCTGCTGGTCCAAAATGTAGTAATAAACAGGAACCGGAAATACACCAGGTTCCGTGCCATTGTACAGTAGGACATCGATGACCTTGGGCAAGATCGGTTGAGTCATGAAGATTATACCGGTCGTGTAGATCAAAACTGCGCTCAATGACGTTTCGATAGATTTCGCACGTTATAAAAAATTGTGACAAGCAGAAATTTGACGAATAACAATGTTTTTTTTTTCAACCGATTTCTGTCCGCTAACCTGAATACACGATCGTTATCTTTCTCCCCGTCTCGGCGTACTCGTGAAGAACACTGACTTCCCGATCGCGAGCCCATACCTTCCAATCATCGTCGATTCGATTCAGCAATATCAAAATCTGTCCATACCGATCTTCGTCAGTCGATCGATCTAACCGATTTTTCGATATGAAAAATACAAAAAAGTACACGGGCGAAGAATTCTGACCTGTTTCGAGTTGGACATGCACGTGATCAATTTCACTAGGCACATGGCGTCGAAGAAGAAAGGCGTTATGCACTCGAGAATTATTTCCGGATCGTGACGATATTTTACGGCCGCCATTATTTGTGGGCCAACTTGTGTCGTGTAGAGGAAAATTAGAAGACCGAAAAAGCCACGTTTGGCGCGTTTGTTCTGATGCGGCCATTGACCGATGAGGCTCATCAAGATTTCATTCATTTTGTAATAACGCCGGTGTGATACGTCCATCCTGGCGCTAAGATGCTTTCGCGACTGTGTTGGAACGACTACGACTTGGAACAACCCGGCAAACCTCCCCCGTCTTCGCGAATGGAAACTTGGACACGCGCGCTTCGTCGATTCTTTCTCCCATCGCGTGGCTTCTCGCGTAATTGCATAATCGAGCCCTCGACTATCTCGACAGACGTTTAAATTGCTATTCTACGCGCGTTGATGTCGATTATGACAGGTCATCAAGGGCATTTCGAGAAAAAGAAATGCTTCTTTCTAGAAACTTTCCTACTCGACACGGTTTTCCCTGTCTCGATGGGAAACGTTTAAAAAATTGTGGTATGGAAGATGTCGAGGTTGCGCGTTACTTCGAAAACGTTCTTCAACGTTGTTACGAGGTAAAGAAAAACAGTCGTGAGTAAAGAAGACAAATCGGGAGAATTGTTGGATCGATTCGGACGTTTCTTTGAACAACCAAGAATGAAACGAGTAGTTTACTTTGTACTTTTGGATCGACAGGACTCATGCTAGTACCTGGATAGCCAACGTGTGATTCAAACTTGACGTGTTTTGAAATTTCAATCAAAAATCAAATTCTGCATTTGTCGATTTTTGTTTAAATATTAGGATTTCATTCGTACTAAGCTGCATCGTCATTTATTAATTTCGTATTTTCATCCTTGCATAGAGCGTAGAAGCGTAAAGTACGACATGGATGTCTTGACGACCTTCAATGCAAATAATTCGATCAATGATTGGAAAAATATAAAACGTTGGGATTAAAAATAATACAACGGGCTCTCACCACCCCGAAAGTTTCTACGGACATGACGCATATTTTTCCAGCCGTCAGTTTGCAAGGTATGTTGCAACGCATCGCCATGAAATTCAGAAGTTTCTGGGATTGCAGCGAAACGTTGTACCATTTTCCATCGTGACTGCGAAGCGAATCAATTTTTGTTCTCCTGGAATCTTCGAGTTGAAATTTAATCTTTTTGATTATACTGTATTACTTACATGCAATCGCGGATACTCGTACTGTGATCCATTAATATTTGAGCGACGTAAGATTCTATGTAGAGATGGATCAGTTGAGCACCAATGAAAGATACGAATCTTATGGTTTCTTGAGGTCCGTTCGATCCGACAACAAGCTGAATTAATTTTGTCCTGTGAGCTAATCGGGTCGTTAATTCGAGAACAAAGAGTTTACCTGAAGTGACGTCACGCTGATCATCAACATGTTGAACCCCACGACGAAGAAGAAACAACCCGAATAAATATTTTCGATGAGATTGGCAAACCTGATAAAGTTAAGTTTGTGAGTATTACGAGTGAGATTTAAAATTGGCCCGGATTCGAGGTGAACGCTATACAGCAATCTGGTCCAAATTCGTTTCCTAATCTGGACGTGATTTCAGCCGTTGGATTCAAGAGGATAACACTGATTGGTTGACCTTGAGAGCAGATCGAAAATTGGGTGCAAAAATGAGAAGGGGTATGTATGGAAAAATTTGCAAAAATTAATGACACAACTTTAAAAATCTATGAAAAATCAAGAAATCTTTTTTTTTTATCAAAATCCACAAAAAAAAATTCAAATTATTTTTTTTCTCGTGTATGCAGATGTATTTAAACCTTTTGATGATGAAACTTTTATTAGTTATTTGAAAAAATTAAAAAATCACTGAATAAAAAACAATTTTTATTTTTTTTTACCAATTTCGCGATTTTTAAATTACAAAAATCACGAAATTCCGAGCTATCGTAACTCGGCTTTGATTCGAATGGGTCAGGTTTAATTTTAATGTTTTGAAAAAGCCGGAAGTAGAGTGCTTTGAGGATATCCAGGCCCTACCCGGCGGAAATCCATCGAGTTGGATCAATCAAATTTAATCAATGCTTGATCCAGCCTGAATAAAACGTCACTCAGCTTGATTAATGATCCTCTCGACTAGATCCGATCGATTCTCTAAATATAATCTCACTCGATAGCATCGTTGTGTCTGTTGACGCACGTGGCTAGGTACTCGAGCTCCGTGTCTCTATCGATTCCAGATTTTCCAATCGATCCGATTCGCTTCAATTTGTGTCTAAATATTTGTATAGAGGAAAAGGGTACAAAATTAGTGATCGTGCGTTGAAAAAGAAAGAAACGAGGAGAAGCCTCACCCCAGAGCAGCGAATATTCCACAGGCGTGTTGCACGTAAACGATGAACATCGTGTCACCGGCGATCGTTATGATAATTATCATAGAAATGCAAGGATAAGTATAACCGATTATGTAAAAATAATATTTCTGCTGATCCAATCGATAGTAATAAACAGGAACCGGAAATACGCCAGGCTCGGTACCATTGTACAGTAGTACATCGATAATCTTGGGCAAGATCGGTTGAGTCGTGAAGATTATACCGGTCGAGTAGATCACGACTGCGCTCGATGACGATCCGATCGATTTATAAAAATAGAAAAAACATTAAAATCGCGACCCTCATCCATGTTACAACAAAATTTTTACATCCATAAATTTCACAATATTTTTGCCGATTTCTTCCTCGAACCTGTATAAGCGATCGTTATAGTTCTTCCCATTTCAGCGTACTCGTGAAGAACAGAGACTTCTCGATCCCCAGCCCATTTCTTCCAATCGTTGTTTATCCGATTCAGCAACTCCAACATCTACCCATACAAAATCTTCGTCAGTCGATAACTCGATTGATCTAACCGATTTTTCTATATAAAATTTATGTTAAAAACAGTGATACGACCCCGACCTTTTTAGAATTGGCCATACACGTAATCAATTTTGCCAAGCACAGGGCATCGAAGATAAACGGCGTTACACACTGGAGAAATATTTCCGGATCTCGTCGGTACATTATCATGGCGGTAATTTGCGGCGCGACTTGACTCGTGCAGAGAAAAATGGTAAAACCGAGAAAGCCACGACTGGCACGTCTACTCTGATACGGCCATTGTCCGATGAGGCTCATCAACATTTCATTTATTTTGTAATAGCGACGATGAGATACGTCCATCGTTGCTCAAAGTCACTGCCGATACTATGTTGGACTATCTTATACCTCGGATTGCACATTACGCCAACCTCCCCCGTTTCTGCAAACGGAAACCTGGACACGCGCGCTTCGTCACTATATTTCTCCCATCGCGTGGCTTCTCCCGTAATTGCATAATCGAGCCATCGACTTTCTCGACGGACGTTTAAATTGCTATTCTCTAGGCGTTGACGTCGATGATGACAGCTCATCAAGCGCACATCGAGAATAAGAATCGTCTTTTCTAGGAACTTTCCTACTTGACGTGCTTTCTTCGTAACGATGAAAAACGTTTAAAAAATTACGGTAGGGAAGATCTCGAGCTTGAAACGTTCCTTTAAAAAACGTTTTTTCTTTGGAGATAAAAATAACTCGTAAGGAAAGAAATAAGAATTAAAACAGCTGTTTTATGCGTGTGTCGCTTTCAAACGGATAAGTATATTTGTTTTATCGACAAGTATTTCGCAGCAACCAAGAATGGATCGAGTAGTTAGCTTCGTACTCTCGTACGAAGACGACTCCTGGTAACGATTGAAACTCGTTGGATTTTATAAACTAAATACACTCCGAGTTTTTTAAGTAAGTTAGTAAAATAGCAGTAAGAACCGTTCGACATGGATAAAAATTCGGTTTGTACATTTCCGTATAAATAACACACATATACATGCATCGTAAAAAAATCAAATTCAAACGCTTTATATGTCTCGTTTCGTTTCTATAAGAGCAAAATCACGATTCGACGAAATTGACTTTCTCGAACGACGATTTGTTTTCTCTCGACTCGTTCGACGGCTGCGTCATCCTCGTTTTTTGCTCATTCCATCGACAGTAACACGGTGAAGTAGGACATTGAAGTTTTCAAAGCCTTTTAACGAAACACGAAAGATACAAATTTTGTAACTGTTAAACAAATTGTTGTTTTTTGTAATAAAAACAATAAAAAGAAACGTTTAGAATTTTCTCACCGAGGTAAAATTTTCCAGTGACAAGATATAAAGTTTGCCAGCTGTGACTCTGCAAGGTACCGAGCTACGCATCATTATCAATATCAATAATCTTTTGCCACGAGGCGATATATCGTACCAGTCCACGTTGTACCTGAAAATAATTTTTCTTAATTTTAATTCCGGTATTAATACCTATCGATTAAACAAAATAACTAAAACTTCATTCCAGTTGAGTTTTAATAATCTTGATTTTGTTTTTTTTCATCCACTCACGCGTTTACGAAAATATGTAGACTGTGGTCCATGAGTAATTGTCCTTGCCAGCACAGGTAGAACATGTGAACTACCTCGCCAAGTGCGAATGCACCGAATCTCAAAGCGTCTCCGGGTTCGTCCAAGCTCGTCACCGTCTAACACGTTTGACGAAGAATTTCTATCTCTTCGTTCGATGGACGAAATATAAAATTTCCAATGAAATTTGTCCCATTTACTCACCATGTATCCGGTCAAGGTGATCATCAGCATGCACGTACCGATCACGAAGAAGAAACAAGTGCAGGTCGATGATTCGATAAGCGCGGCGAATCTTGAAACGCGAGATGGTAACGAGACGAATATTATGGAAGCATTTTTATTTGGCCGCATTCAGCGTAGGGAACCGTTATGGGTTTATTCGCGGAATCCCGAAACTTTATATTCTGATTGCGCGGTGGGTGAAGGAGGAGCCATGGACTGTCTCATGTCTGCCTCGCCAGGCAGAGTCAGTATCGAGAGCGGGGACCCGAAGGGCGCATTGTTTGAACTTGGCATCAAGACTGGAGCCCTGGACTATTTCGCGATGCCCCAAGATTTAAGCTGGACAGTGAGTTGAAATTTTGTGGGAGATCAAGAATAAGTGGCATCAAGCGGAGTGATGAGGATCGAGGCGAGGGTCCAGCGTGCACTAAACGGTATATACGCCACCCTCGTAGACCCTCCAAAATGGCAGAAACTTTACATTCTTATTGACCGGTGGGTGCTGGAGGGTCCATTTACTCTTCCATAACTGCCTCGCTAAGCAGAGTTGGGGTCGAGAGCGGGAACCCGGAGGGCGCATTGTTTGAACTTGGCATTGAGAACGGAGTCCCGGAATGTCCATGATGTCACCAGATTCAAGCCGGGGGCCTAGTTAGCATTGAGCGGAGGCTGGCAGCTTGAGCATTTTACAAAGAAAGTAGGCTCTAGGAGATTGAGACAAGCAATCAAAATTTCAACTTGGATGCCCTATGACCCAAAACGCTCCCACAACATGTTACGGCATGTTTCCTGGAAAAAATGTTTACGCTACATCGGCACAACTGTTGCGAAATGCCCTATGTCACTTTCTTGTCACGGTTATGTTATGTACATGACGGATTAAGCTACAATATTGTGGATTCATTGGCAATACACGAAAAAATGAAGAATGGTATGTATAATTATTAACAATAGGAGATCCATCGTCCCTAAACTATAATCCTCTGTAGATTTCGCATTCTAATTTTGTATGCAGATAATTTATAATTATGATTAAATATTAGATATATCATGAGTGTTCGCAGTATTACGTTGGCAAATTAAAAATTTCCAGTGTTCACTCAGCAAAGCATCCAGCAGAAAAAAGCGCTGAGGGAAGGAACGCTCCCACAACTGTTCCGTACATTGAATGCGGCCAATTCCTCAATGCACTCTCATCACTCTCCCAAAAATCAAAAATAAATTTTAAAAAATCGGCACTCACTCCATAGCTTCTTTATGCATTTTAATGCAACTGACGATTTTTTCGTAAACCACATCTTTGCTCTTGATCGGTTCGTCTTCGATTTCCGATTTATCATCCGAACTACTGGTTTGAATTTTTTCCAAACGTGTGCTAAATGAAAATTAATCAATCTCGTTACGTTAATTTAGTGACAATTCAAAAATTGCAAGATTGCCTCGACTCACCCCAACGTAGCGAAAATGCCGCATGCGTGCTGAACGTAAACTCCAAACATCGTGTCGAAAGCAACGATCATACAAACGGACACAGGAACTGTCAGGTAAGCGTGAATCAAAACGAAATAATAATATTTGTTCTGATCGATGAAATATTCCGTTTCGTAAAGAAACATGTGTTCGCGCGATTGATTGAGAGGGATGATAACGTCCAGGACTATTGGTATCAGCGGTAATAGTAAATACATCCATAGAGTCGCGAATAAATAACCTGTTCGATCAAAAAATAATTGATTTTTCATAATAAATCGTGATCGTAATGAGAGACGAGATCGATCGCCTTACCAGCGTAATATATCGTAAGAATTCTCCCCTGTCTAGCGTAACGTTCCAAAATCGTCGCATCACCCTCGATACTTCTGGCTGTCCAATGTTCCTTGATTTGATAGGTCAGTTTTTTCAGCTAAATATTTCGTTTATTTACCTTTATTTTGTTTGAAATATTCTTTCTCTTTCGAGTTGGACAAAAAGTACTTTAATCAGTTAAAAACGCAATTACTTTTTGGACAACTCGTTATTGTTGACGTTTTTTTTTAAATAATTTCCTCAATTTTTCATTCATTCTTATTTAATATTTGTTTTTAGATTTTTCTTTTTTCTTTTGAACGAATTTGGAAGTGATAAGAGCATCGAACCTTTTTATCGTTGATACTGCAGTTGTAGAATTTCATCGCGCTTAAGGAATGCAAGGCCAACATTGGAATGCAGTTGATCATTCCGTTCAAATTGCCAAGATATTCGATGAACTTGATGACCTGTAAGAAAAATCGATGAATCGACAATGAGAAAGATTATTCGAGATGAAAACTGTTCGTCGTTTGATTGAATTTTGATCGAATTATTATTATTATTATTTCTTTGATGCGACGTTTTTGTCACGAATCAAAACGAACGAGAGAAATAAAAATATACTCACTTTGGGTAGAAATATACTACCCACGAGAAAAAGTGTCATGGATCTGAAAAAAAATCTTTCCTTCGACTTTTGGAGAGGCCACTGTCCGAGGCAAGACAAGAAACGCTTGTTAATGCCATAATAAGGACTTTGAAAAAAATCCATGTCGTCACTCGTCTGCATCTCTGGGAGTACTGACACGACGAGATATCGTACGAACATTTCCTATTGGACGACGACAAACGCAAAAGGAATCGTTTCTCCGACCCCCCTCCGAAGGTCACTTTCAAGTAGACGAGTTATCGAGCCGTTTATTAAGAATTCTGTCAGAGAACGGATTCCCGATTGATGTTCAAACCGGCTATTAATTTCCGGATGAAAATCCCAACCCTCTGTCATCCCCTCCATCCCCAAATCGATCGGATAATTGTCACGAGACGACAGACACTAGATCCAACAGTCACCGCTTACAACGACGATTCTACGAGAAATTCAAGTAGTTCCAAGACGCTATGGTAAGGTCAAAGAGAACGAAGAGTTTTGTTACGGGTATTACGATTCGCGATTTGAAAGGTCGACACGTTATTTCGATGATACAAAGTACTAGCATTCATAAAGTTACATTTTTTTTGACAAATAAAATTGTGAAATTCGTAAAATTGAGGTTTCATCGTTGTCGAGGTGTATCGTCATTTATTAATATCGTATTTTCATCCTTGCATGGAACGTAGAAGCGTAAAGTAAGACATGGATGTCTTCAAGACCTTCGATACAAATAATTCGATCAATGCTTGGAAAAATATAAAACCTCAGGATAAAAAATAATACAACGGGCTCTCACCACCCCGAAAGTTTCTACGGACATGACGCATATTTTTCCAGCTGTCAGTTTGCAAGGTATGTTGCAACGCATCGCCATGAAATTCAGAAGTTTCTGTGATTGTAGCGAAACGTTGTACCATTTTCCATCGTGACTGCGAAGCGAATCAAATTTTGTTCTCCTGGAATCTTCGAGTTGAAATTTAATATTTTTGATTACTGTCTTACTCACATGCAATCGCGGATACTTGTACTGTGATCCATTAATATTTGAGCGACGTAAGATTCTATGTAGAGATGGATCAACTGAGCACCAATGAAAGATACGAATCTTATGGTTTCTTGAGGTCCGTTCGATCCGACAACAAGCTGAATTAATTTTGTCCTGTGAGCTAATCGGGTCGTTAATTCGAGAACAAAGAGTTTACCTGAAGTGACGTCACGCTGATCATCAACATGTTGAACCCCACGACGAAGAAGAAACAACCCGAATAAATATTTTCGATGAGATTGGCAAACCTGATAAAGTTAAGTTTGTGAGTATTACGAGTGGGATTTAAAATTGGCCCGGATTCGAGGTGAACGCTATACAGCAATCTGGTCCAAATTCGTTTCCTAATCTGGACGTGATTTCAGCTGTTGGATTCACGGGGATAACACTGATTGGTTGACCTTGAGAGCAGATCAAAACTTAGGCGCAAAAATGAGAACGGGTATGTACGGAAAAATTTGCAAAAAGTAATGACAGAACTTCAAAAATCTGTAGAAAATAAAGAAATCTTTTTTTTTATCAAAATCCACAAAAAAAAATTCAAATTAATTTTTTTCTAGTGTATGTCGGTGTATTTAAACCTTTTGATAACGAAACTTTTATTAGTTTTTGAAAAAATTAAAAAATCACTGAATAAAAAACAATTTTTATTTTTTTTTACCAATTTCGCGATTTTTAAATTACAAAAATCACGAAATTCCGAGCTATCGTAACTCGGCTTTGATTCGAATGGGTCAGGTATAATTTCAATGTTTTGAAAAAGCTAGAAGTAGAGTGCTTTGAGGATATCCAGGCCCTACCCGACTGAAATCCATCGAGTTCATCAATCAAACTTAATTAATGCTTGATCCAGCATAAATGAAACGTTACCCAGCTTGATTAATCTCGACTAGATTCGATCGATTCTCTAAATATAATCTCACTCGATAGCATCGTTGTGTCTGTTGACGCACGTGGCTAGGTACTCGAGCTCCGTGTCTCTATCGATTCCAGATTTTCCAATCGATCCGATTCGCTTCAATTTGTGTCTAAATATTTGTATAGAGGAAAAGGGCACAAAATTAGTCATCGTTCGTCGAAAAAGAAAGAAACGAGGAGAGGCCTCACCCCAGAGCGGCGAATATTCCACAGACGTGTTGCACGTAAACGATGAACATTGTGTCACCGGCGATCGTTATGATAATTATCATAGAAATGCAAGGATAAGTATAACCGATTATGTAAAAATAATATTTCTGCTGATCCAATCGATAGTAATAAACAGGAACCGGAAATACGCCAGGCTCGGTACCATTGTACAGTAGTACATCGATAATCTTGGGCAAGATCGGTTGAGTCGTGAAGATTATACCGGTCGAGTAGATCACGACTACGCTCCATGACAATCCGATCGATTTGTTAAAATAGAAACAACATTAAAATCACGACCCTCGTCCATGTTACAACAAAATTTTAACATCCATAAATATCAATTTTTCAATTTTTGCCGATTTCTTCCTCGAACCTGTATAAGCGATCGTTATCGTTCTTCCCATTTCAGCGTACTCGTGAAGAACAGAGACTTCTCGATCCCCAGCCCATTCCTTCCAATCGTTGCTTATCCGATTCAGCAATTCCAACATCTACCCGTACAAAATCTTTGTCAGTCGATAACTCGATCGATGTAACCGATTTTTCGATATAAATTTTTTTTTTAAACAGAGACACGAGCCCGACCTTTTTAGAATTGGCCATACACGTAATCAATTTTGCCAAGCACAGGGCATCGAAGATAAACGGCGTTACACACTGGAGAAATATTTCCGGATCTCGTCGGTACATTATCATGGCGGTAATTTGTGGCGCGACTTGACTCGTGCAGAGAAAAATGGTAAAACCGAGAAAGCCACGACTGGCACGTCTACTCTGATACGGCCATTGTCCGATGAGGCTCATCAACATTTCATTCATTTTGTAATAGCGACGGTGAGGTACGTCCATCGTGGCTCAAAGTCACTGCCGATACTATGTTGGACTATCTTATACCTCGGATCGCACATTACGCCAACCTCCCCCGTTTCTGCAAACGGAAACCTGGACACGCGCGCTTCGTTACTATCTTTCACCCGCCGCGTTGCTTCTCCCGTAATTGCATAATCGAGCCCTCGCCTTTCTCGACGGACGTTTAAATTGCTGTTCTCTAGGCGTTGACGTCGATGATGACAGCTCATCAAGCGCACATCGAGAATAAGAATCGTCTTTTCTAGAAACTTTCCTACTTGACGTGCTTTCCTCGTAATGATGAAAAACGTTCAAAAAATTACGGTATGGAAGATCTCGAGCTTAAAACGTCGCTTTAAAAAACGTTCTTTCGTTGGAGATGAAAATAACTCGTAAGAAAAGAGATAAGTATTAAAACAGCTGTTTTATGCGTGTGTCGCTTTCAAACGGACAAGTATAATTGTTTTATCGACAAGTATTTCGCAGCAACCAAGAATGGATCGAGTAGTTAGCTTCGTACTCTCGCACGAAGATGACTCCTGGTAACGATTGAAATTCGTTGGATTTTATAAACTAAATACACTCCGAGTTTTTTAAGTAAGTTAGTAAAGTAGCAGCAAGGATCTTTCGACTTGGATACAAATTCGGTTCGTACATTTCCGTATAAATAACACACATACACATATGCATCGTACAAAAATCAAATTCCAAAGCTTTATATATATGTTTCGTTTCGTTCGATATGAGTAATATCACGATTCGACAAAGTTGACTTTCTCGAACGACGATTTGTTTTCTCGCGACTTATTCGACGCCTGTGTCATCCTCGTTTTTGGCTCACTCCATCGACAGTAACACTGTGAAGTAGGACATTGAAGTTTTCAAAGCCTTTTAAGGAAACACGAAAGATACAAATTTTTTAACTGTTAAACAAATTGTTTTTATAATAAAAACAATAAAAAGAAACGTTTAGAACTTTCTCACCAATGTCAAATTTTCCAGTGACAAGATATAAATTTTGCCAGCTGTGACTCTGCAAGGTACCGAGCTACGTATCATTATCAATATCAATAATCTTTTGGCACGAAGCGATATATCGTACCAGTCCACGTTGTATCTGAAAATAATTTTTCTTAATTTTAATTCCGGTATTAATATCGATTAAAGAAAATAACTAAAACTTCATTCCAGTGGAGTTTTAATAATCTTGATTTTGTTTTTTTTCATCCACTCACGCGTTTACGAAAATATGTAGACTGTGGTCCATGAGTAATTGTCCTTGCCAGCACAGGTAGAACATGTGAAGTACCTCGCCAACGGCGAATGTACCGAATCTCAAAGCGTCTCCAGGTTCGTCCAAGCTCGTCACCGTCTAACACGTTTGACGAAGAATTTCTATCTCTTCGTTCGATCGACGAAATATAAAATTTCCAATGAAATTTGTCCCATTGACTCACCACATATCCGGTCAAGGTGATCATCAGCATGCACATACCGATCACGAAGAAGAAACAAGCGCAGGTCGATGATTCGATGAGCGCGGCGAATCTTGAAACGCGAGATAGTAACGAGATGAATATTATGGAACGATTCTTATTTGGCCGCATTCAGCGTAGGGAACAGTTATGAGCTTCTTCGTTGAATCCCGAAACTTTACATTCTGATTGAGCGGAGGGTGCTGGAGGGTCCATGGACTCTCCCATAACTGCCTTGCCAGACAGAGTTGGTATCGAGAGCGGGGACCCGGAGGGCGCATTGTTTGAACTTGGCATCATGGCTGGAGTCCCAGAGGGTCTGTGATGCCCCCAGATTCCAGCTGGACAGTGCGTCGAAACTTTGTGGGAGATCAAGAATAGGTGACATTGAGCGGAGTGATGAGGATTGAGACGAGGGTCCAGCGTACACTAGATGGTATATACGCCACACTCATAGACCCTCCAAAATGGCAGAAACTTTACATTCTTATTGACCGGTGGGTGCTGGAGGGTCCATGGACTCCCCCATGACTTTCTCGGCAGGCAGAGTTGGTATCGAGGGCGGGGACCCGGAGGGCGCATTGTTTGAACTTGGCATCAAGACTGAAGTCCTGGAGAGCCCTTGATGCCCCCAGATTCAAGCTGGGCAGTGAGTCGAAATTTTGTGGGAGATCAAGAATAGGTGACATTGAGCGGAGTGATGAGGATTGAGGCGAGGGACCAGCGTACACCAGATGGTATATACGCCATCCTCATAGACCCTCCAAAATGGCAGAAACTTTACATTCTTATTGACCGGTGGGTGCTAGAGGGTCCATGGACTCCCCCATGACCTTCTTGGCAGGCAGAGTTGGTATCGAGGGCGGGAACCCGGAGGGCGCATTGTTTGAACTTGGCATCAAGACTGGAATCTTGGAGGGTCCGTGATATCACCAGATTCACGCTGGAGGGCAAGTTGGCATTGAGCGGAGGCTGGCTACTTGCTCACTTTTCGATTTTGGCATTGACAGCGGAGGTCTGGAAGTTCCGCGATGCTCCCAGATTCAAGCTGGATGGCAAGTTGGCATTGAGCGGAGGTTGTCAGCTTGTGCATTGTACAAAGGAAGTAGACTCTAGGAGATTGAGACGCGCAATCAAAATTTCGACTTGGATGCCCAATGACCCAAAGCGCTCCCACAACATGTTACGGTAACCAATGCCATGTTTCCTAGCAAAAATATTTACGCTACATCGACACAACTGTTACGAAATGCCTTATATCACTGTCTTATCACAGTTATGTTATGTATATGACGGATTAAGCTACAACATTGTGGATTCATTGGCGATACACGAGAAATTGAAGAATGGTATGTATAATTAAAAGTAATAGATCCATCGTCCCTAAACTATAAACCTCTGTAGATTTCGCATTCTAATTTTGTATACAGATAATTTATAATTACAATTAAATATTAGCTATATCACGAGTGTTCGCAGTATTACGTTCGCAAATTAAAAATTTCCAGTGTTCACTCAGCAAAGCATTCAGCAGAAAAAAGCTCTGAAGGAGGGAACGCTCCCACAACTGTTCCGTACGTTGAACGCGGCCAATTCCTCAATGCAATCTCATCACTCTCCCAAAAATCGAATATAAATTTTAAAAAATTGCACTCACTCGATAGCTTCTTTATGCATTTTAATGCAAGTGACGATTTTTTCGTAAACCACATCTTTGCTCTTGATCGGTTCGTCTTCGATTTCCGATTTATCATCCGAGTTACTGGTTTGAATATTTTCCAAACGTGAGCTAAATAAAAATTAATCAATCTCGTTTTGTTAATTTAGTAAAAATTCCATTTAAACAAAAATCAAGCAAGTTGCCTCGGCTCACCCCAACGTAGCGAAAATGCCGCAGGCGTGATGAACGTAAACGACAAACATCGTGTCGAAAGCGACGATCATACAAACCGACACAGGAACTGTCAGGTAAGCGTGAAGCAAAACGAAATAATAATATTTGTTCTGATCGATGAAATATTGCGTTTCGTAAAGAAACATGTGTTCGCGCGATTGATTGAGAGGGGTGATAACGTCCAGGACTATCGGTATCAGCGGTAATAGTAAATACATCCACAGAGTCGCGAATAAATAACCTGTTCGATCAAAAAATAATTGATTTTTCACAATAAATCGTGATCGCAATGAGAGACGAGATCGATCGCCTTACCAGCGTAATATATCGTAAGAATCCTCCCCTGTCTAGCGTAACGTTCCAAAATCGTCGCCTCACCCTCGATACTTCTGGCTGTCCAATGTTCTTTGATTTGATACGTCAGTTTTTTCAGCTAAATATTTCGTTTATTTACCTTTATGTTGTTTCATATTTTCTTTCTCTTTCGAGTTGGACAAAAAGTACTTTAATCACTTAAAAACGCAATTACTTTTTGGACAACTCGTTATTGTTGACGTTTTTTTTAAATAATTTCCTCAATTTTTCATTCATTCTTATTTAAGATTTTTTTTTAGATTTTTCTTTTTTCTTTTTAACGAATATGGAAGTGATAAGAGGCTCGAACCTTTTTATCGTTGATAGTGCAGTTGAAAAATTTCATCGCGCTTATCGAATGCAAGCCCAGCATTGGAATGCATTGGATCATTCCGTTAAAATTGCCAAAATGTTCGATGAACTTGATGACCTGTAAGAAAAATCAGTGAGTCGACAATGAGAAAAATTATTCGAGATGAAAATTGTTCGTCGTTTGATTGAATTTTGATCGAATTATTATTATTATTATTATTATTTTGACACGACGTTTTCGTCACGAACCAAAACGAACGAGAGAAATAAAAAATACTCACTTTAGGCAGAACTATACTACCAACGAGAAAAAGTGCCATGGATCTGAAATAAAATCTTTCCTTCGACTTTTGCAGAGGCCACTGGCCGAGGCAAGACAAGAAACGCTTGTTAATGTCATAGTTAGGACTTTGAAAAAAATCCATATCGTCACTCGTCTGCATCTCTGGGAATACTGACGCGCCGAGATATCGTACGAACATTTCCCATTCAACGACGACAAACGCAAAAGGAATCGTTTCTCCCACCCCCCTCCCAAGGTCACTTACAATTAGACGAGCTATCGAGCCGTTTATTAAGAATTCTGTCAGAGAACGGATTCTCGATTGATGTTCACACCGGCTATTAATTTCCGGATGAAAGTCCCAACCCTCTGTCATCCCCCCATCCTCAAATCGATCCGATAATTGTCACGAGACGACAGACACCGGATCCAACAGTCACCATTTACAATGCCGATTCGACGAGAAATTCAAATAGTTCTAAGACGCTATGGTAAGTTCAAAGAGAAAGAAAACTTTTGCTACGGTTATTACGATTCGCGATTTGAAAGGTCGACGCGTTATTTCGATGATACAAAGTACTGGCATTCATAAAGTTACATTTTCTTTTTAACAAATAAAATTGTGAAATTCGTAAAATTGAGGTTTCATCGTTGTCGAGCTGTATCGTCATTTATTAATATCGTATTTTCATCCTTGCATGGAACGTAGAAGCGTAAAGTAAGACATGGATGTCTTCAAGACCTTCGATACAAACAATTCGATCCAATGTTTATCGTAAATATTAAAAATTTGAAATAAATAAAATGTTTAATAGAACGTGTTCTCACCACCCCAAAAGTTTCGACCGACATAACACAGATTTTTCCAGCTGTCAGTTTGCAAGGTTTGTTGCATCGCATCGCCATAAGATTCAAAAGTTTCTGGGACTTTAGCGAAATGTTGTACCATTCACCACTGTGTCTACGAATCGAACGAATTTATCAAAAATTCAAGACTCTATTTTTCTTTATTTTGATCTTTTTCTAACTCACATATAATCGCGAATACTCGTACTGTGATCCATCAAGATCTGAGCGATATAAGATTCTATGTAAAGATGAATCATTTGAGCACCGATGAAAGATACGAATCTCAAAGTTTCTTGAGGATCGTTAGTACCAATGACGATCTAATTAATTTCATGACGTTTCGATTAATCGCACGTTATCAAAAAATCGATGGTCCATGGGAAAACAAAAATTGTTTACCTGAAGTGCTGTGATGCTGATCATGACCATGTTGAAGCCCACGACGAAAAAGAAACAACCGGAGTAAGTTGCCTCGATGAGTTTTGAGAACCTGACAACGTTGAAACACGTCAGTTTCATTGATTCGAGATATTCGTTAAATATAATCTCACTCGATAGCGTCGTTGTGTCTGTCGATGCAAGTAGCCAGATATTCAAAATCCACGTCCCTTCCTTGTACCGATCGTTTGTTCGTTCCGATTCGCTTCAGTTTGTGTCTAAATTATTTGATTACAGGAAAAAAAAGCAATCGAATTATTCGTCGTTCGTTGATTAAGAATGAAACGAGGATAGGCCTCACCCCAGAGCAGCGAATATTCCACAAGCGTGTTGCACGTAAACGATGAACATCGTGTCACCGGCGATCGTTATGATTATTATCATAGAAACGCAAGGATAAGTATAACCGATTATGTAAAAATAATATTTCTGCTGATCCAATCGAAAGTAGTAAACAGGAACCGGAAATACACCAGGCTCGGTACCGTTGTGCAGTAGGACATCGATGATCTTGGGCAAGATCGGTTGAGTCGTGAAGATTATACCGGTCGAGTAGATCACGACTGTCGCCAATAACAATTCGATCGATTTGTAAAATTCGCACATTTCGCAATTATCAATCCGTTTGTTTTACCATCTTTCGATCAACCTGTGTACAAAATCGTCATTTTTCTTCCCACCTCGGCGTACTCGTGAAGAATACCGATTTCTGGATCACCGGACCAAACTTTCCAATTCTCTTCGATACGATTCAGCAACTCCAACATCTGTAAGTAACGATACACTTTATGTTTCATCCGCGAACGACGGATTTTTCTCAGATCTTTCTTAACCTTCAAGCGGGCACGCGGTAATTTAAAACGGCAGAAGTCGCGCGTAACCTTAAAAACCTCTGGGAAATTTCAGGGATTCGGAACACCAATTAATTAATAATCATTTATTTTTTATAATCGGACACATCATCTTTGTCCTAGGAAACAATTTGTTGAAAAAAATTAAGGGAAAATAAAACAGGCTATAAGAAATGGAAAATACATGGGAAAAGAAATTACAACGTAATGTACGCAAGTGTATCGGCTGCGGTCGATTCGATTCCGCGCGCCCGCTTGAAGGTCAAAATCGGTTGATCCAGGTGAGAATTAAAAGGACGAATAGAAAAATTGAATCTTGACCTTTTTCGAATTGGCTATACACGTGATAAGTTTGACGAAGCACACTACGTCGAAGATGGAGGGTGTTATGCACTGGAGAACGATTTCTGGATCGTGACGATAAACTATCATCGCTGTTATCTGCGGGGCGATTTGACTCGTGCAGAGAAAAATTAAGAGAGCGAGAAAGCCACGACTGGCGCGTCTCGTCTGATACGGCCATTGGCCGATGAGGCTCATCAAGATTTCATTCATTTTGTAATAACGCCGGAAAGATACGTCCATCGTCGATCAACGTCGGTCTGACGACTGTTGTCGAAGCACCTACACCTCGATACTCTCATTATTGTAACCACCCCGTTACCCTGTAAACAGAACCCTGGATACGAGGGCTTTGTTACTTCATCTTTTTTTTCCATCGCGTGGCTTCTCGCGTAATTGCACGATCGAACCCTCGAGTATCTCGATGGACGTTTAAATTGCTATGAGAGGCAAGTTGACGTGGATTGTGACAGGCTATCAAGGGTATTGGGAGAAAAAATTCTTCGTTTTATAAACTTTGTTACTCGATATCACTTCCCTCGATTCGAGGCGAGATGTTTGAAGTGATAAAGGTATCGACATCGCGGTCTTGCTCGAACATAGTAGGAAACAATGTTTATTCT
This sequence comes from Netelia fuscicornis, assembly GCA_946811545.1. Lineage (NCBI taxonomy): Eukaryota > Metazoa > Arthropoda > Insecta > Hymenoptera > Ichneumonidae > Netelia > Netelia fuscicornis. Next base: position 2,536,438 of record OX328012.1, on the reverse strand, counting down.
GGGTGATTGTTAAATGTGTAAAGTTTACTATCTAGTTTTTTTGTTATTGGTAATAGAGAATCGTATGGTGTGTTGTATTTATTTAATTCTATCGCTTCGATGAGATAAAATGTCGGTCTTGATTCACAGGCAAGGGGGAAAATTGTTTTTACCAAGGGTGAGTTTTTATTTTGTGATTAATTGTATTGTTATAATTTTGAAAAAAATTATTAAAAATAGGCGAATTAAAATTTGAAGTTCGTCTGTCTCATCAAGAAAAAAGGTCAGTTTGATGAACGTATGGTTTTTAATGGAATTATATTTTGGCCAGAAGTATAAATAAATTCTTGAAAGCCACGTGGTCTGTTAGCTATAAAAGCTTCAAGCTCAGATAATCATTTGATATAAAACAACATTTCTTTAGATTCGACCACATTAAGTTGTGTTCATTATTTATTAGTTTCATTCATTCATCCATGCGTGGAACGTAAAATCATGAAGTACGACAGGAATGTCTTGACAATCTTCGATATAAATAATTAAATCAATTTTTATTGATACGATACGAAAGGTCCAATTAAAATAACAAGTTTCCATGGACATGATGTAAATTTATTGCAAAATGGGTGAATTGTTACCATGCATGGAATGCAAAACCATGAAGTATGACATGGATGTCTTGACAACTTTCGATATAAATAATTAAATCAATTTTTATTGATACGATACGAAATGTCCAATTAAAATAACAAGTTTCCATGGACATGATGTAAATTTATTGCAAAATGGGTGAATTGTTACCATGCATGGAACGCAAAACCATGAAGTACGACATGGATGTCTTGACAACCTTCGATATAAATAATTAAATTAATTCTTATTGATACGATACGAGAGATCCAATTAAAATAACAAGTTTCCATGGACATGGTGTAAATTTATTGCAAAATGAGTGAATTGTTACCATGCATGGAACGTAAAACCATGAAGTACGACATGGATGTCTTGACAACTTTCGATATAAATAATTAAATTAATTCTTATTAATACGATACGAGAGATCCAATTAAAATAATAAGTTTCTATGGACATGATGTAAATTTATTGCAAAATGGGTGAGTTTTTATTTTGTGATTAATTGCAAGGCTGTGATGTAATTTTGAAAAAAAATATTACAAATAATCAAATGAGAATGTGGAGCTCATCTCTCATCTGTCATCAAGAAAAAATGTCAGTTTCATGAACATAGCATAGTTTTTAATGGAATTATATTTTGGCCAGCTGTCTAACATTGCCACAAGTATAAACAAATTCATGAAAGCCACGTGGTCTGTTAGCTATTAAAGCTTCAAGCTCAAATAATCATTTGATATAAAACAACATTTCTTTAGATTCGTCTACATTAAACTGTTTAAATTTATTTCTTAATTTCATCCATTCACCCATGCATGGAACGTAAAACCGTGAAGTACGACATGGATGTCTTGACAACCTTCGATATAAACAATTAAATCAATTCTTATCGATACGATACGAAATGTCCAATTAAAATAACACATCGTTCTCTCACCACTGCGAAAGTTTCAACGGACATGACGCACAGTTTTCCAGCTGTCAAAGTGCAAGGTACGTTGCAACGCATCGCCATGAGATTCAACTTTTTTTGTGTTTGTATCGAAACGGTGTACCATTCTGCACTGTGTCTGTGAATTTGTCGTCAAGACATTAAATTACAAAGTTCACTTTTGGTTCTTTGCCTCACTCACATGTAATCGCGAATACTTGTACTGTGATCCATTAACATTTGTGCGATATAAGACTCGATGTAGAGATGTATCAACTGAGCACCTATGAAAGCAGCGAGAGTTAAAGTCTCTTGAGTTCCATGGCTACCAACAACGATCTGAAAATAACAATTATCGTTGCCTAAATCAATTTTTATAGCTAATTAACAAAAAGTCATGTACCTGAAGTGACGTCACGCTGATCAAGACCATGTTAATCCCCACGATGAAAAAAAAGCAGATCGAATAAGTTCCCTCGATGAGTTCGGCAAACCTGACAACGTTGAAACTCGTCAGTGTCAATGATCCGATCGAGATTTTAAATATAATCTCACTCGATAGAATCGTTGTGCCTGTCGATGCAAGTGGCCAGGTACTCGAGCTCCGGATTCGTTTCGTGTCCAGTCTTGTCAATAGATCCGATATTCTGCAATTTTTGGCTAAATGTTCTCGTAGAGAAAAATCGAAGGAATATTTTGCAATCATTAAAAATAAAATTGTCAAGTCTCACCCCAATGCTGCGAATAATCCACAGGCGTGTTGCACGTAAACGACGAACATCGAGTCATTGGCGATTGTGATCGTGACTATCATCGATATCGCGATGCAATTGACACCGATAAGATAGAAATAATATTTCTTCTCGTCGAGCTCCAGGTAATAAACAGGAAATGGAAATATTGGCTCCATTGTGTTGTTATGAAAAATGGCGTCTATCATTTTTGGTAATATTGCAGGAGTCATGAAGAATGCAACGGTTGAATAAACGACGGCTGTATCGAAAGAGGATTTTGATATTTTATATAAAAAGATCAATTTTTTAATAGATTGTTTTTCATTTTTATTGGATTAACCTGTGTACGCGATGGTAATTATTCGTCCCATTTCTGCATATTCGTGAAAAATCCTGATTTCTCGATCTTGATTCCAAATTTTCCAGTTCGCTTGGATACGATCCAATAACTGTGACGTCTATTTTTGTGGTACAATTAATTAAGTTAAGAGTCAGTGTAACTGGCGACGAGCTACTTGCACTTCGAAAACGGGATCCGTAAATTGTCTGGCACTGAGCAACCGATCGCCTTAAAATTTGGAGGATACATAGAGAATTATGGCATAAAGTGCATGACAGTCTTATTTTTCCAAAATTTTGGAAAAATTTTTACAGATTCAGTTACCACCGGAAAATTTTTTCCAAAATTTTGGAAAAATAAAACTGTCATGCATTTTATGCCATAATTCTCTATGTACCCTCCAAATTTTAAGGCGATCGGTTGTTCAATACCGGACAATTTACGGATCCCGTTCTTGAAGTGCAAGTAGCTCGTCCCCAGTTACACTGACTCTTAATCATTCCCTTTGATGATCGACCGATTTTTTCGACGATCGTCGATTCTCTAGAGGGCGAAAAAACAGCAAAGTTTGGATTTTTTTTTCAAAGGAACTAAACAACATATCGAAGTTTGGTAAAGAGGTCCTTATTGTAGAAGTATTGAGCATTGTTTATAAATTTTATCAGAGCTGTAGTAAACAAAATGGCGGCTTGCCAGCATTTTCCCAGCTGGGACTTTTCTTTCTCATTGCTGCCTGGCCGAATCCATAACTGCTGCAATTTCAAACCTACAATAATGCACCAAAAAGAATTCGATATAACATGATAACAGCTTCAACACCACGTAGGTTTTTTTTAAAAATTGATTTATGCAAAAGTGACGTTTTGTTGAACGAAAATTTCGAAAAACGTAAAAAAATTTACGAAAATTGTTAATAACATTTGAACTATACAATGTAAAAAAAAATCCTGCGTAGTATCGAAGCTGTTATCACACTATATCAAATTCTTCTTGATTCATTATTCTAGCTTTGAAATTGCAGTAGTTATAAAAACAATCATTTTACCAAATTTCCATACGTTGTTCAATTTCTTTGAAAACAAATCTCAAAGTTTGCTATATTTTTCGACTTTTAGAGTGATTTACTCCCTCAAAGAAGACTGACCTTGTTCAAGTTAATTATGCTCATTGCCAATTTCGCGAGACATCCTACATTTACAAGAATCGGTGGAACAGCGTTCATAATTATGATAGGATCGTCGCGATATCGCACCACTGCAAACATTACCGGTCCCATTTGCAGTGTACACCAAAACAGTAGATGAGCGACGAAAAATCGACGCTCGCGTTTACTCTGATAAGGCCATATGCCGATTAATTTCAACAAAATGCGATTGGTTTTGTAATAACGATTCTGAAAGACGTCCATCGTGACTGGAAACAGCGTCAATCGTTGCTATAGGGTGACTAAACCCTGGAAAAATCCTCGCCACCCACTTGTGCAAAATCGACGCGATTCTCCGTCTCCCTCTCTCGACACGTACTCCATAATTTTGTTTTCCCGTGATACGAGGATTGTTTCGTAATAACCATCGAGCCTTCAAGACCTTCGATGGACGTTTAAATTGCTATCCCACGGATTGACGCTGTAATTGTGTCGACCATAAGAAAAAAGGGCCTCGAAGGTGCGTTCTTCGATTCGTAGACTTTGTAGCTTGACTCATTTTCTCTCCCCTCGACGAATCGAGAACTCTTTGAAACTCCGTAAAAAGTATGCTCAATGTCGAGTTCTTGATAGTAAAATCAATTTTGCTACGAATTGTCTGACTTTACGATATTTCCTTTTTCTGTCGATTTTTGCTTATATTCTTGCTCGAATGATTGTCAATGAACAATGGGAAATATAATACAATGAACAATGGGATTTTTATTGAAATACAATCTTTTTTTTTTAAATCGGTTGTAGTTCGTGAAAAAATTCAAATATCTTCGCAGAAGTCAGAAGTGCGTTGTTTCTTCGAGAACGATGGATTGGGATTTGGGACTGCGGCCAATAGGACATTGACGTTTTCGTGAGGTTGAAAAAAATACAGAGCGTATTTTTCTCACATCGATATGGATCATGGATGAGCGGTCGATAGAAAAAGAGTCGATTCTTTGACGTATCGATTTTACGTTAAGTTGCTCAACGAGATGAAGTCGTCAGTGACATTGCTGGGATTTTAATCGCTGTCAACTAAAAGGTACGTTCCCTTTCGTGGTCACGAGAGACCCAACAGCTTTTATGTGCAGAACTGGTTGTTGACTACTCGACTTACCACTTGATAGAAATTAATCAACTTTCATGAAATTAACGTAATTATTTTTTAAGCAAGAAGTGACGATCGCAAAATTTGTCCAGCAATAAAAAGTAATTAGAATTATAAATTCTAGAGTTCTTGTAATTTTTATAATGGGATTAATCATAATCAAGTTTCATGAAATCGTCACAGTTAATTTTGGAAGAACGAAGTAGCGAAGACGAAATTTGTTCGTCAATAAAAAAAAATAATTATAATTCTTAAATTCAGCCTTCTCGTAGTTTTTATTATACGATTAATAGGAAAGTTGCAGTGTATAGATGGGAAATACGGTATACAAAAGTTTCAATGATTTTGAAGAAGCGAATGAAACGAATTGTTACAGAAAAAACAAATCTATGACGTACATCGAACTGTTTGTACGCAACTATCGGCTTGTTGAAAAAGATTTTGCATTTTTTCAGCAATTGCTTTTTAACCAACTCTACAATATTGCAACAACTTCGACTAAATACTTGAAATCCATGAGGTATTTCATCCTCAAGGCTTAGTCCCAAATAATATTTGACGTAAAATTACATTCCTTTTGATTCGTCAACATTAATCTGTGTTATCATTTATCAGTCTCGTCCGTTCATTCCTCCATGGAGCGTAAAAGCGTGAAGTACGACATGGATGTCTTGACGACCTTTGATTTAAATAATTCGATCAATATTCATTGAAACGATCTAAAAAAAACCAGAATAAAAATAATAAAATGCAACCTCACCGTTGCAAAAGTTTCTATGCACATGATGCATATTTTTCCAGCTGTCAACGTGCAAGGTACGTTGCAACGCATCGCCATGAGATTCAACATTTTTTGGGATTGGATTGAAACGCTGTACCATTCTGCACTGTGTCTGTGAATTTGTCGTCAAGCTGTCTCATTGTAATTAAACCGCGACCACACGCTTGGCGAACCTCAACAAGTCGTCAATTCAAACATGTGGAACAAAGAGTGTTTGGCTAGGTTTGCCTAGGTTTGCAAAAGCTTGTATCCAATCCGTTCGAGTGTCGGTTTTTGTCACAAATCAAAGGGAATTTGTTCCAGGTGTTTGTAGAGATTTGGAGATTGAGGTTGGTGCCAAGCGTGTGGTCATGGCCAAGGGGTTGGTCATTGGAGAAATCAGTAAACCATTTTACCTAAAATCAGGCTGGGAATCACGAAAAATCGCTGGGAATCGCAAGAAATTCCTGAGTTTGAATGATTATTCCTGATTTTCTTGCGATTTCTCCAATTGTACAGGAAATCATAGGAAATCATGAGGAAATCGTTTGATTTCGGGAATCGCTGGGCATCACTCATTCCTTCTCCAAGCGAGCAAGCATTTATCTATTGACAGTTTAAAAATCAAATTGACAGTTCAAAAATCACTGATTTCTGAAAGTTGGGAATCAATGGAAATCATTAGAATCATCAGAAATCAAATGAAATCACAATGAATCGATTCCTTTTGGGAATCGTTGTCCCACCGAATCTGCGAGTGACCAACCCCTCGACTGTGGCACTGTTCACTTTTTGATCGGTTGCTTTACTCACATGTAATCGCGAATTCTTGTACTGTGATCCATCAACATTTGTGCGATATAAGACTCTACGTACAGATGCATCAATTGAGCCCCGATGAAAGCAACGAATCTAAAAGTTTCTTGAGGTCCGTTAGTTCCGACAACCATCTAAATTAATAACCGTCACCTTAATCAATTTTACAGTAAATTTGTAAAAATTCCTCTCACTTTTTTTTTACCTGAAACGACGTCGTGCTGATGAGAAGCATGTTAATCCCCACGATGAAGAAGAAACAGATCGAATAAGTTCCTTCGATGAGTTCGGCAAACCTGGCAATGTTGAAACTCGTCAATGTCATTGATTTGATCGAGTCTTTAAATATAATCTCACTCAATAGCGTCGTTGTGTCTGTCGATGCAAGTAGCCAGATACTTCAGTTCCATGTTCCTCTTGTCTTCAGATTTTTCGATCGTTCCGATATGCTGCAATTTTTGTCTAAATACTCCCGTGGAGAAAAACCGAGAAATTATTGTCCAATCATTAAAGAAAAAAAAAACAAAATTCTATAGCCTCACCCTAATGCTTCGAACAATCCACAAGCATGTTGCACGTAAACGACAAACATCGAGTCATTGGCGATGGTGATCGTGACTATCATCGATATCGCGAAATAGTTAACGCCGATGATATAAAAATAATATTTTTGCTCATCGAGCTCCAAGTAATAAACAGGAAATGGAAATATTGGCTCCATTGTATTGTTGAGAAAAATAGCGTCGATAATCTTTGGTAATATTGCCATCGTTACGAAGAGTGCAACGGTCGAATAAACGACGACTGTGTAGAAAAAAAAGATCCGATAGTTTGGCAAATAATTAATTTTGTAAATATCTAAATTTGTTCATTCATCATTTTTCGATTAACCTGAATACGCGATGGTAATTAGTCGTCCCATCTCGGCGTATTCGTGAAGAATCTTGATTTCTCGATCCTGATTCCAAATTTGCCAGTTCGCTTTGATACGATCTAGCAACTGTGACGTCTATCTTCGCGTTACGATATACGTTAATTATCCGCCTCGATGATCGATCGTATTCTTTGATTATTTTTTATGTACAAAATATACTGACCTTGTTCGAGTTGATTAAGCTCATCATCAATTTCGCGAGACATCCTATATTCACGAGAAATGGCGAAACGGCGGTGGTAATTATATCAGGATCATGGCGATATCGCACTATGGCAAAAACTTCCGGTCCCATTTGTACCGTACACCAAAACAGTAAGTTACAGACAAAGAATCGTCGTTCGCGCTTAGTTTGATAAGGCCATAGACCGATTAATTTTAGCAACGTGTAATTGATTTTGTAGTAGCGATGCTGAAAGACGTCCATAGTAGCTCGAAACAGCGTCAATAGCTGCGGTGGAGTGACTAAACAACCCTTGATACAATTTAACCACCCACCAGTGTAAAACCGACTCTCTCTCTCTCTCTCTCCTTCTCGACATGTATGCCTTAATTTTCCCACGACGAGGGAATTCATTCTGACGTAATAATAATCGAGCCTTCAAGTCCTCCGATGGACGTTTAAATTGCTTCTCTACTGATCGACGTCGCAACAACGTCGGCCTGGGAGAAAAAAGGGCTCGAAGGTGCGAAGCTTCGACCCGCGTACGTTGTAGCTTAACTCATTATTTGTACCCTCGGCAAATCGAGAACATTGTAATAGGTTTTACAATATCAGCACAAATTTAAGCTCTTGAAGTAAAAATCAATTTTCCTAAGAATCGTCTGACGTTTAGATACTTTGTCTTGGTCAATTTTTCCGGATATTTTTTTTTTCTTCAATTTTTTTAACGCGAAGACATGAAGATAGTATAATGGCTCGTTCGTTTCTGTAAATTAGCTTCTGGTTGGTTGGAAAGTGAAAATATCATCGCTTTCATTCAAGCGGAATCCGTCGAGTGAACAACAGTCGGAAGTGCGAAATATACGTCAGAGATATTTGCCATCGATAAAAAGTAATTAGAATTGTCAATGCCAGATTTTATGTAATTTTTATTCTGGGATTAACCGCAGAGTTTCTGTGTACATGGGTAAAATACGATATACGAAAATTTAACTGGTTTTGAAAATAATGAATGGAAATTGTTACTGAGAAATAAATAAATCTGTGACATACATCGAATTGTCTCTACAGATATGCACATCAATTTCTCTGTCATAAGAATGAAAATCAGTAGCATAATTATATCCATCGACTTTTTGGCCAATATAACAATATTGTCACAACTTCGAGTAAATTATTGAAATCCATAAAATCTTACATCATAAAAAATTTACTTTCAAATAAAATTTGAAACAAATAATAGACACAATTTCATTTCGTTCGATTTATCAACACTAAGCCGTGTTTACCATTTATTAAATTCCTCCGCTCATTCCTGCATGGAGCGTAAAAGTGTGAAGTACGACATGGATGTCTTGATAACCTTTTACACAAATAATTAAAACAATGCTTATCTCAATGATATAAAAAAAGCACAATTAAAATAATAAAACGTCATCTCACCGCAGCAAAAGTTTCAATGCACATGACGCATATTTTTCCAGCTGTCAGTGTGCAAGGTACGTTGCAACGCATCGCGATCATATTCAACATTTTTTGAGTTCTTACTGAATCGCTGTACCATTCTCCACTGTGTCTGTGAATTTGTTTGGCAAGAGATCTCGTTACGTTGTTTGCTTTTTTCGATCGGTTGCCTTACTCACATGTAATCGCGAACGCTCGTGCTATGATCCATCAAAATTTGGGCGATGTAAGATTCGACGTACAGATGCATCAATTGAGCACCGATGAAAGCTGCGAATCTGATGTTGTCTTGAGGTTCGTTCGTTCCGATAACCATCTATATCAATATAATCGTTGCTTCAGTCAATTTTACAGTGAATTAATCAAAATTCATTTACCTGAAATGCTGTCACGCTTATCAACAGCATGCACACTCCAACGACCACGAAGAAACCGGCTGAATAAGTCGCCTCGATGAGTTCGGCAAACCTGACAATATTAAAAATCTTGAGTTTCATGAATCCCGATCGAATTGTTAAACATAATCTCACTGGATAGTATCGTTGTGTCTGTCGATGCACGAAGCCAGGTACTTGAGCTCAATGTCATCTCTGTGTCTCGATTTTGGGATCGATCCGACTCGCTGCAATTTTTGTCTAAAGTTTACCAATGACAAAAAAGAAAACGAAAAAATTATCCTTCGGTCGATTTAAAGAAAATTATAAGTCGTATAATCTTACCCCAATGCTGTGAACATTGCACACGCGTGTTGCACGAAAATGATGATCATCACGTCATTGGCGATGGTAATTGTTAGTAGCATGAATATGCCCACGTATTGGATAGCAACGATGAGAAAATAATATTTCTCTTCGTCGAGGCCGGGAAAATAAACGGGAACTGGAAATATTGGCTCCTCCGTATTGTTGTAAAAAAAGAAGTCGATCATTTTTGGTATCAAAGGTTGTGTTACGAAAATCCCAGTGATCAAGTAGATGATGACTGCAAAGAACGATTGGATACTTTGTAAAACGATCGGTTTCAAAATCTCAGAGTTTGAGTTTTTTATCATCATTTTTTTATTAACCTGTATACGCGAAAGTACATTTTCTTCCCATCTCGGCGTACTCGTGAAGAGTCGCGATTTCACGATCTTCCTCCCAAATTTTCCAATCCGCCTTAATACGCTCCAGCAATGATGACAACTGCCCTCCCGTGACGATAATACATTAAGGCAGGACAACACTGTGACGGTCAGAAAAATCAGCGTTTTTTCATGAATTTTTTAAATTCACTTAATGATTTTTTTGGGCTCAATTAAAGATATATGATTCCATATACATTAAACGTTTTTATTTTATTTACTTTTCACATGTCGCAACGTTTCGAAATAAAAGGTACTATTTTCACCTAAAATATTTTTATTAAAAAAATAGTGATGTTTGAAAAAAAAACGATTACGCTCAACAATAGATGTTACAAGCATAACAAATTTCGTGCCAAAATTTTACATATCTGTATATTTTTTTCAATAAGAATTTACTTAACCCTTAGTAGTTACACTTATTGTTAGCTAGAATCACGTTATAGTCAGACTGGGTCCACGGGACTCGGGCGTTTTTAAATTGTTATAAATAATGAAATAATGCATTGAGCGATATGAAAAAAATACTGAGGTATAATTTGAACCTTGTTTAATACAAGGATATTAGTTAGAAATGAAAAATTAAATTTTAACTATGTAATAAAAATTATGCAAGAAAACTCGTGGAAATGACTTTTTTTTTTTTACAAAAATTGCTGTAATTCTTGTAATTATTGACAAAAAATGGTTTTATAATCTGGAAACAATGTATTTTAAAATAGACAGAGTGGTTTCTCTGGACTTTTCAAAAAGTATATTCGTTTAATCCAACGCAGGTGCGATTTAGAAGGAAAGAATGAAACGAAAATCCGACTAACTGTCTGATTCAAAATCTATCTTCTTGGTATTGAAGTTGAAAATCCAAACTATCGTTAGATAGCACCACAAAACGAAATTGATGGATTTTAGTAAGCAATATTCCAGGTCAAAAAAGGTTCTGGATCCCATGGACGCAATGTAACTATTAAGGGTTAAATCTCCTTTCATGTATATGAAATGATACATTTTTAATTAAGCCCAAAAAATATGAAGTAAATTCAAAAAATTTATGAACAAAAAAAGCTTAATTTTCTGATCGTCACAGTGTTGTCCTGCCTCAATCATGCCCTTTGATGATCGATCGTTGTTTCTTTTACTGCTGTCAATTCGATTACGGTCGATTAATCGAAGTACAATAAAAAAACTAACCTTATTCGAGTTAATCGTCATCGTCATCCATTTCGCGATACATGCGAAATTCACGAGAAATGCCTGTGCGCTTTTATTCATTGTTTCAAGGTCACCGAAATCTCGCACAGTTCCAAACACTTCCGACGTTATTTGTACCGAACACCAAAAAACACAATGAGCCATGAAAAAACGACTCTCGCATTTATTCTGATGGGGCCATAGACCGAGAAATCTCATGATCTTTCGGTTGGAGTTGTAATAAGGGTGCTGGAACATATCCATCGCGACTAGAAACAGCGTCAATAGCTGCGGCAGAGTGACTAAACGACCCTCGAAACAGTTTAACCACCCACCAGTGAGAAACCGACTCTCTCTGTTTCTCTTTCTCGGCATGTATGTCATAATTAAGTTTTCTCATGACACGGGAATTCTGAGGTAATAATAATCGAGCCTTCAAGTCCTTCGATGGACGTTTAAATTGCTCTTCCACTTATTAACATCGCAACAACGTCGGCCTAAGAGAAAAAAAGGGTCTCGAAGGTGCAAAACTTCGATCCGCGTACGATGTAGCTTAACTCATTATTTATACCCTCGGCAAGTCGAGAACGTTGCAAAACGTTATCTAACATCAGCACCAGCTTTGAGCTCGTGAAGCAAAGAATCGTCTGACATTTAGATACTTTCTCTTGGTCGACCTTTACGGATATTTTGATTCTTCAATTTTTTTGAAGGCGAAGCCATGAAAATACCATAAAGACTCGTTTGTTTCTGTAAATTAGCTTCTCGTTGGTGATAAAGTGAAAATATCATCGTTTTCATTGAAGCGGATTACGTCGAGTGAACAACAGTCGGAAGTGCGAAATATACGTCAGAAATATTTTCCGGCAATAAAAAGTAATTGGAATTATCAATGCCAGAGTTCTCGTAATTTTTATTCTGGGATTAACTGTAAAGTCTCTGGGTACATGGGCGAAATATGATATAGGAAAGTTTTGCTGGTCTTCAGAATAATGAACAAAAATTATTACTGATTGTGTTTAAAAAGAAATGGCGTTTTTTTAGCAATTGCATTTTGGACAATATTACAATATTGTCACAACTTCGAATAAATTATTGAAATCCTTAAAATCTTTCATCCTCAAGGCTGAGTTTAAAATAAAATTTGAAACATACACACAATTTCATTTTTTTTCATTTTGTCAACACTAATAATCAGTCCCTTTCGTTCAACACGTATCTCATAATTTTGGTTCCCTGTGATACGCGGATTGTGACGTAATAACCATCGAGAACCTTCAAGTCCTTCAAGGGACGTTTCAATTGCTATTCCACGGATTGATGTCGCAAACACGTCAGCGAAGGAGAATAAAATGTAGCCTTGTTGCAAGGTGCGTACTTCGATCCGCACACTTTGTAGCTTAACTCATTGTTTTCCCCCTCGACGCATCGAGAACTTTGTGAAACTTCGTAAAAACGGAATATAATGTCGAGTTTCTTGAAGCTAAAGTCAATTTCGCTAAGAATCGTCTGATTTTTTCTTTTTATTTTCTCCCTCTGCCGATTTATACCGATTTATATTTTTTATCTTATATATTTTCCAACGAACAACGTAAGAAACAAAACGTGATGATTCTTTTTGTACTCCTGAAAACTGCCAAATGTCATCAAGAAAGACGTATCGAGACTCGAGGCTCAGGACATGGAACGCAACAGGGTGAAATAGGACATTGATGTCTTCATGATCTTGAAAAAGAAATTGAAAATATTGTTTCCACATCGATATGGACCACAGGTCGATCTAACTTTGCGTAATGGAATCGAATTACGTCACTCACCGATGTGAAAGTTTCCAATGACATCGGTAATATTTTACCTGCTGTCAACTGACAAGGTACGTTCGTCCTCATGGTGACCAGACCAAGAAGCTTTTGCGTGCACAATGGCGTCTTGTACCACTCGGCTTGACATCTAATAGAAGTTTTCATTTCAATTTTCATCAAACTCTCACACTGTCATCCTCCATACAATTCCTTAATCGCTCACAAATATTCGCGAACTTCCTCACTATGATCCTTCAGCCTCTGCGAGAAAAAGCTTTGAAAGAACAGATGGACGATCTGGGCGATGGTAAATGCAGCATAGCGTAAAGCTTCCTCGGGTTTTTCGTCTATAGTCGCCACGGTCTGAATACAAAATCAAGCCATTTTTTTTTAATCGCTCCTAATCGTTTGATTTTTTCTCACCTGATATCCGGTGACACTCATCGCTATCATGTTGAATCCCACGATATTGAAGAAAGCCCAGCTGTAAGACTCTTCGAGGAGATCGCTAAATCTGCAGAATTTGATTTAATCCACACTTCACCAGGAACTTGGTTTATTTTTTATTTCATTACAAATTAGCAAAAGACATTGACACTACTCACTCGATCATGGCAATATGACGTTTGATACAAATCCTCATGTAACGAAACGTAGGTTCGTCCATCGGTCGCAGATGCTGCTCGTAATTTTCCGACGCTTCGTCACCCATGCGTCTCAGCTGATGTCTGCGAAGATCAAGTCACCAGTAGATCGGAGAAATTTTCATTTTCACTACTCCATCCTCATTCGCTTTGTTACTGACCCAATTACAGCGAACATGCCGCAAGCATGTTGGATTTGAACGATGAACAACGTGTCAGCAGCGATGACAACAGTAATTATCGAACCGACGCAGATGCAGGAATGAATTAGCATATAATAATAATTACTCTCATAGTCGATACCGTAATAATCCACCGGAAATGGATACTTTAAGGGTTGAGATTCGTTAACGGGCGAAAGGAATTCGAGAATTCTCGGCAACAAGGGTTGAGTCATGAAGAGCACCAGCGTTATATAAAGTCCCACTGGGCACAAACATAAAATAACGTTTTTTAAAATATGTTTTTTGAAAAAATACGTTTACAACGAATCTTTTTTCACCTGCATAAGCCAATGTAAATTTTCTTCCGACTTCGGCGTATTCGCGAATAATATAGACTTCCGGCTGTCGTGACACCAACTCCCAGTCGCTCTCGATACGTTTCATTATTTTCAACATCTGTAGCTCGGAAATAATGAATAATTTTTTATTAATGATAGAACGATAGTGTTAAAACGATTGTGATAAACCGACCTTGTCCCCATTTATGACGATATTTCCCAATTTACTGCCGCAAGCAAAGTCGGTGAAGAAAGGTGGTATACTGTCTAAGATAAGTTTAATATCGTCCGAGAATTCTACGACGGCGATGATCTAACGTTTCGAAAAATTGAGCTTGTTTCCATTTGAAGAAAAAAAGAAAAAGATTGTCGTTTATTTTCATTACCGATCCTGTTACCTGTGGAATAATTTGCGAGACCGCGAGAATTGTGAAAGCGAGAAAAGCGGTATATCTTCTGGCGCGAGTCTGATAAGGCCATTGGCCGATCAGCTCGAGGAAAAATTTATTGATTTTGTAGTACCTCTGCTGAAAAATATCCATCACTATCGTCGGGTTATCCGTTAGCTGATGAGTGACGTTTCCGCAGCCCCTTTTTTCCTACCCTCGGCTACATTCTTTGCGAGGTAGTCCGTACGGTAATTTTTATAATTACGAGAGGAATATGTCCGAGTGACGTTGATGGAGGAATAGACATGAAAATTGCTCGTGGGAATGATAAAGCGAAACGAATTGTTTCTCACGGAGAATGTAATCCTTTGGTTATATTACGATGAGTATTATTCTCGTTGCACTCTGTTGGCGATAGGTGTAGGGGAAGCGTTTTAAAACGTGCGATTG
Source organism: Netelia fuscicornis (assembly GCA_946811545.1). Lineage (NCBI taxonomy): Eukaryota > Metazoa > Arthropoda > Insecta > Hymenoptera > Ichneumonidae > Netelia > Netelia fuscicornis. Next base: position 2,521,298 of record OX328012.1, on the reverse strand, counting down.
TATATTGTGGATTTTGTGCAAATGTAGTTTATGTCCAATCGTAACTCGGTGATGACATTATTCGTTCGTGAGTAATTGTATTAATTTTTGGATCGAAGAGAAAGAGATGGATTGAACAAGAGATAATTATTTTTGAAAATTACAAAGCATAAAGTTCTATGTTGTCACTATCCTGAAATAAATTCCACATTGGATTAGACAAATATAACATCAAATTCAACATAGAGTCAACCTGTGCTTATCATTTATTAGTTTGATCCGTTTATTCCTGCATAGAGCGTAAAAGTGTGAAGTACGAGATGGATGTCCTGATAACCTTTAATATAAATAATTAAATCAATGTTTATCGAAATGATATAACAGAAAGCACGATTAAATTAATAAAACGTCATCTCACCGCCGCGAAAGTTTCAATGCACATGACGCATACTTTTCCAGCTGTCAAAGTGCAAGGTACGTTGCAACGCATCGCGATAAGATTCAACATTTTTTGAGTTTTTATCGAATCGCTGTACCATTCTCCACTGTGTCTGTGAATTTGTTTGGCAAGAGATCTCGTTACGTTGTTTGCTTTTTTCGATCGCTTGCCTTACTCACATGTAATCGCGAACGCTCGTGCTATGATCCATCAAAATTTGGGCGATGTAAGATTCGACATACAAATGCATACATTGTGCAATTATGAAAGCTGCGAATCTGAGGTTTTCTTGAGGTTCGTTCGCTCCGATAACCATCTATATCAATAATCGTTGTTTCAGTCAATTTTACAGTGAATTAATCAAAATTCGTTTACCTGAAATGCTGTCACGCTTATCAACAGCATGCATATTAATAAGATCGCAAAGAAAGAGGCCGAATAAGTCGACTCGATGAGTTCGGCAAACCTGACAATATTAAAAATCTTCAGTTTCGTGAATTCCGATCGAATTTGTAAATGTAATCTCACTCGATAGTATCGTTGTGTCTGTCGATGCACGAAGCCAGATACTTGAGCTCAAAATCCTCTCCGTGTCCTGATTTTGCGATCGCTCCGACACGTTGTAATTTTTGTCTAAATTTTGGGAGTGACGAAAAAAAAAATGAAAAAATGATCTTTCGGTCGTTTTAAAGAAAATTATAAGTCGTATAATCTCACCCGAGTGCTGTGAATATTCCACAAGCGTGTTGCACGCAAATGATGATCATTAGGTCATTGGCGACGGTAATTGTTAGTATCATCGTTATGCCTACGTATTGGATGGCAACAATGAAAAAATAATGTTCCTCTTCGTCGAGGCCGGGAAAATAGACGGGAACTGGAAATATCGCTGGCTTTGTGTTGTTGTAAAAAAAGATGTCGACCATCTTTGGTATTATCGGTTGGGTTAGGAAGATTACAGTGGTGAAGTAGATGACAACTGCGTCGAACAAATCATTGGAAATTTTGTAGAACGATCGATTTCAAAATGACAAAATTTTGTTTCTTATCATTATTTTTCGATTAACCTGTATACGCGATGGTAATTTTTCTTCCCATCTCGCCGTACTCGTGGAGAGTCGCGATTTCACGATCCTCCTCCCAAATTTTCCAATTCGCCTTGATACGTTCCAGCAATGATGACAACTGCCGTACCATGATGACAATACATTAAGACAGGACAACACTGTGACGGTCAGAAAAAACAGCGTTTTTTCCATGAATTTTTTAAATTCCCTTAATGATTTTTTTGGGCTCAATTAAAGATATGTGATATGTATTCCATTAAACGTTTTTTAATTTATGTATTTTTTCAAACATCGCCAAGTTTCGAAATAAAAGGTATTATTTTCACCTAAAATATTTTCGACGCATTACGCTCAACAATCGCTCTTACAAGCACAACAAATTTCGTCCTAAAATTTTACATATCCGACTATTATTGGTCGAGCCTGCACCAATTAAAAATCCGTAGTTTCCAAAAAACTTTATTGTCCTTCAACTACAGTTTTTCTTTTTTTCAATAAAAATTTACTTAAATCTTCTTTCATGTATACGAAATGATATAGTCTTAATTAAGCCCATAAAACATTAAGTAAATTAACAAAATTTATGGAAAAAAGCTTAATTTTCTCATCGTCACAGTGTTGTGCTGCCTCAATCATGACCTTTGATGATCGATCATTGTTTCTTTTACATACTACTGTCAAATCGATTACGGTCGATTAGCTGATGTACAATAAAAAAAAACTAACCTTATTCGAGTTAATTGTCATCGTCATCCACTTCGCGAGACATCCGAAATTCACGAGAAATGCCTGTGCGCTCTTATTCATTGTTTCAAGATCACCGAAATCTCGCACCGTGGCAAACAATTCCGTCATTATTTGTACCGAACACCAAAACCCACAATGAGCCATAAAAAAACGACTCTCGAATTTATTTTGATTTGGCCATAGACCGATAAATCTCAAGACCATTCGACTGGTTTTGTAATAAGGGTGCTGAAAGGTATCCATCGCGACTAGAAACAGCGTCAATAGCTGCGAGAGGGTAACTAAACAACCCTCGAAACAATCTAACCACCCACCACTGAGAAACCCACCCTCTCTCTGTTTCTCTTTCTCGGCACGTATGTCATAATTAAGTTTTTCCACGATACGGGAATTCTGACGTAATAATAATCGAGCCTTCAAGTTCTTTGATGGACATTTAAATTGCCCTTCCACTGATTGACATCGCAACTATGTCAGCCTGAGAGAAAAAAGGGTCTCGAAGGTGCAAAACTTCGATCCGCTTACATTGTAGCTTAACTCATTATTTGCACCTTCGACAGATCGAGAACATTGTAAAACGTTATCCAACATGAGTACAAGTTTAAACTCTCGATGTAACGAATCGCCTGACGTTTTGATATTTTCCCTTGGTCGATTTTTACGATTTTTATTTGCTTCTTCAATTTTTTAACTCATGGAAATACCATAAAGATTCACTCGTTTCTATAAATTAACTATAAAGATTCGTTCGTTTCTGTAAATTAACTTCTGGTTCGTGAAAAAGTGAAAATATCATCAATTTCATTCAATCCGATTTCGTCGACCGAACAACAGTCGGAGGTGGGAAATATCCGTCAGAAATATTTTGCCTCAATAAACAGTAACTAGAATTCCCAATGCCAGAGTTTTAATATTTTTTATTGTGCGATTAAGCGCAGAGTTGCTGCTTACACGTGAGGAATACGATATACGAAAGTTTTGCTGGTATTGAGAATAATGAATGAAAATTCTTAAAGAGAAAGGAATAAATCTGTGACGTACATCGAACTGTCTCTATGAACATGTTCATCGATTTATCTCTTATCAGAATGAAAATCGGTACCACGAACATATCTATCGCCTTGTCTAAAAAGATATTGCAATTTTTAAGCAATTGCTTGTTGGCCAACCTTAAAACATTACCACAATTTCAAAGAAATTATTAAAATCCATGTTTCACCCTCAAGGCTTTGTCTCAAATACTATTTGACATAAAATTAAATTCCTTTAGATTCGTCAACATTAACCTGTGTTTATCATCTATTAGATTCCTCCGTTCATTCCTGCATGGAGCGTAAAAGCGTGAAGTACGACATGGATGTCTTGAGAACCTTCGATACAAATAACTCAATCAATGCTCAATGCAATGATATAAAAAAGCAGAAAATAAATTATACAATTTTATCTCACCATTGCGAAAGTTTCAACGGACATGACGCATATTTTTCCAGCTGTCAAAATGCAAGGTACGTTGCAACGCATCACTATGAGGTTCAACATTTTTTGAGATTGTATCGAAACGTTGTACCATTCTGCACTGTGTCTGTGAATTTGTCATCATCGTTATAACATTCACTTTTTAATCGTTGCCTCACTCACATGCAATCGCGAATACTCGTACTGTGATCCATCAACATTTGAGCGATGTAACATTCTATGTAGCGATGCATCAATTGAGCACCGATAAAAGATGTGAATCTTAGGATTTCTTGAGGTCCGTTGGTCCCAATAACGATCTAAAACATTCAACATCACTAGATAGGCAGTGGCTTATTGGTAACGTTCCTGGCTCATAATCAGTAGGTCCCGGGTTCGATTCCCGCTCGCACCAAGAAAATTTTTTCTATGTTTTTTCCTGTGCTCAATGGTTCGAAATGCACCTGAGAAAAACTGTGCAGGTCTACCAAAGTTGATTGCTAGAGATGTGTATGAGAAGAGGAGAAAAATGTAAAAAGGGGAAATACGCCGTACATTGTGGTCGATGGTTCGAAACCCACGTAAGAAAAACTGGTCAGGTCTATCAAAGTTGGTTGCTGTAGATGTGTATGAGAAGAGGAGAAAAATGTAAAAAGGGAAAATACGCCAGTACATTGGGGTCAATGGTTCGAAACCCACGTAAGAAAAACTGGTCAGGTCTACCAAAGTTGGTTGCTGAAGATGTGTATGAGGAGAGCAGAAAAATGTAAAAAGGGAAATACGCCGTGCATTGTGGTCGATGGTTCGAAACCCACGTAAGAAAAACTGTGCAGGTTTATCAAAGTTGGTTGCTGTAGATGTGTAGGAGAAGAGGAGAAAAGTGTAAAAAGGGGAAATACGCCGTACATTGGAATTTGTGCATACAACCATCCGATCCGACATCTATCCATCCAATTATCCTTGCTAGAGTCAATTTCAAAGTCAAATCGTAAAAATTAGGATTTACCTGAAGTGTCGTCACGCTTATCAGGACCATGTTAATTCCCACGACAAAAAAGAAACAGGGCGAGTAAGTTGCCTCGATTAGTTCAGCAAACCTGGCAACATGAAAACTCGTTGAGTATCATCGAATCGATCAAGTTTTCAAAATACAATCTCACTCGATAGCTTCGTTGTGTCTGTCGATGCACGTAGCCAGATACTTGAGCTCGGTTTCCCTCTCCTGTCCTGACTTTCCAATCGCTCCAATTCGTTCCAATTTTTGTCTAAATACACCAGTGGAAAAGAATGAACAAATTATCTTGCGCGTTATTTAAAAAACAAAAAATCGTATAATCCCACCCCAATGCCGCGAATAATCCACACGCGTGTTGCGCGAAAACTGCGAACATCGAGTCATTGGCGATGGTGATGGTGACTATCATCGACACGCCAATATATTGAAGACCGATAAGGAATAGATAATATTTATTCTCATCGATCCCGGGAAAGTAGACAGGAACTGGAAATATCGGCTCTTCCGTATTGTTGTAAAATACAGCGTCGATGACTTTTGGTAATATCGGTTGAGTCAAGAAGAGTGCGATGGTCGTATAAACCACAGCTGTGTCCAAAAACAATTTTACATTTTGTACAACGCTCAATTACAAAATATCACAATTCATTTTCCATCATTTTTCAATTAACCTGCGTATACAGTCGTAATTTTTCTACCTATCTCGGCGTACTCGTGAATAATCGCGACATCTCGATCTTCATCAAAAATTGTCCAATTCGCTTTGATACGATCCAGTAACATCGACATCTGTTTTTTTTTTCGATCACTGTCAATTCTATTCCAACTGATCAATCGGTTTATAATAAATACTTACCTTGTTCGAATTAATTATCATTATCATTAATTTCACGAAACACGCGATATTAACGAGAAACGGCGAAACGATATTCATTATTATTTCTGGCTCGTCACGATGTCGTATAATGGCAAAAATTTCCGGAATTATTTCTATCGTGCACCAAAATAGTAAATTACCGATCAGCAATCGACTCTGGCATTTATTTTGGAAAGGCCATAGACCGATTAATTTCAATAAAATCTGATTTGTTTTGTAATAACGATGCTGAAAAATATCCATCGTAAGTACGAAACAGCGTCGATCGCTCCTGCAGGGTGACTAAACCCTGGAAAAAAATCTCACAATCAACCTCGACGAAATCGACTCAGTCCCTTTCGTTCAACACGTATCCCATAATTTTGGTTCCCTGTGATACGCGGATTGTAACGTAATAACCATCGAGAACCTTCAAGTCCTTCGATGGACGTTTCAATTGCTATTCCACGGATTGACGTCGCAAACACGTCAGCGAAGGAGAATAAAATGTAGCCTTGTAGCAAGGCGCGTACTTCGATCCGCACACTTTGTAGCTTAACTCATTTTTTTCCCCCCTCGACGCATCGAGAACTTTGTGAAACTTCGTAAAAACGGAATATAATGTCGAGTTTCTTGAAGCTAAAGTCAATTTCGCTAAGAATCGTCTGATTTTTTCTTTTTATTTTCTCCCTCTGCTGATTTATACCGATTTATATCTTTTATCTTGTATATTTTCCAACGAACAACGTAAGAAACAAAACGTGATGATTTTTTTGTACTTCTCAAAAGTGCGAAATATCATCAAGAAAGACGTATCGAGACTCGAGGCTCAGGACATGGAACGCAACAGGGTGAAATAGGACATTGATGTCTTCATGACCTTGAAAAAGAAATTGAAAATATTGTTTTCACATCGATATGGATCACAGGTCGATCTAACTTTGCGTAATGGAATCGAATTACGTCACTCACCGATGTGAAAGTTTCCAATGACATCGGTAATATTTTACCGGCTGTCAACTGACAAGGTACGTTCGCCCTCATGGTGACGAGACAAAGAAGCTTTTGCGTGCACAATGGCGTATTGTACCACTCTGCTTGACATCTAAAAAAGTTTTCATTTCAATTTTCATCAAATTCTCACACTCTCATCGTCGACACAATTCCTTAATCGCTCACAAATATTCGCGAACTTCCTCACTATGATCCTTCAACCTCTGCGAGAAAAAACTTTGAAAGAACAGATGGACGATCTGGGCGATGGTAAATGCAGCATAGCGTAAAGCTTCCTCGGGTTTTTCGTCTATAGTCGCCACGGTCTGAATAAAAAATCAAACAATTTTTTTTTTTAATCGCTCCCAATCGTTCGATTTTTTTCTCACCTGATAACCGGTGACACTCATCGCTATCATGTTAAATCCCACGACATTGAAGAAAGCCCAGCTGTAAGACTCTTCGAGAAGATCGCTAAATCTGCGTAATTTGATTTAATCCACGCTCCACCAGGAAATTTGTTTACCATTTGTTTCATTACAAATTAGCAAAAAACATTGTCACTACTCACTCGATCATGGCAATATGACGTTTGATACAAATCCTCATGTAACGAAACGTAGGATCGTCCATCGGTCGCAGATGCTGCTCGTAATTTTCCGAAGCTTTGTCAGCCATGCGTCTCAGCTGATGTCTGCGAAGATCAAGTCACCAGTAGATCGGAGAAATTTTCATTTTCACTACTCCATCCTCATTCGCTTTGTTACTGACCCAATTACAGCGAACATGCCGCAAGCATGTTGGATTTGAACGATGAACAACGTGTCAGCAGCGATGACAACAGTAATTATCGAACCGACGCAGATGCAGGAATGAATTAGCATATAATAATAATTACTCTCATAGTCGATACCGTAATAATCCACCGGAAATGGATACTTTAAGGGTTGAGATTCGTTAACGGGCGAAAGGAATTCGAGAATTCTCGGCAACAAGGGTTGAGTCATGAAGAGCACCAGCGTTATATAAAGTCCCACTGGGCACAAATATTAAATAACGTTTTTTAAAATATGTTTTTTGAAAAAATACGTTTACAACGAATCTTTTTTCACCTGCATAAGCTAATGTAAATTTTCTTCCGACTTCGGCGTATTCGCGAATAATATAGACTTCCGGCTGTCGTGACACCAACTCCCAGTCGCTCTCGATACGTTTCATTATTTTCAACATCTGCAGCTCGGAAATAATGAATAATTTTTTATTAATGATAGAACGATAGTGTTAAAACGATTGTGATAAACCGACCTTGTCCCCATTTATGACGATATTTCCCAATTTACTGCCGCAAGCAACGTCGGTGACGAAAGGTGGTATACTGTCTAAGATAAGTTCAATATCGTCCGAGAATTCTACGACGGCGATGATCTAACGTTTCGAAAAATTGAGCTTGTTTCAATTTGAAGAAAAAAGAAAAAGATTGTCGTTTATTTTCATTACCGATCCCGTTACCTGTGGAATAATTTGCGAGACCGCGAGAATTGTGAAAGCGAGAAAAGCGGTATATCTTCTGGCGCGAGTCTGATAAGGCCATTGGCCGATCAGCTCGAGGAAAAATTTATTGATTTTGTAGTACCTCTGCTGAAAAATATCCATCACTATCGTCGGGTTATCCGTTAGCTGATGAGTGACGTTTCCGCAGCCCCTTTTTTCCTACCCTCGGCTACATTCTTCGCGAGGTAGTCCGTACGGTAATTTTTATAATTACGAGCGGAATATTTCCGAGTGACGTTGATGGAGGAATAGACATGAAAATTGCTCGTGGGAATGATAAAGCGAAACGAATTATTTCTCACGCAGAATGTAATCCTTTGGTTATATTACGATGAGTATTATTCTCGTTGCACCCTGTTGGCGATAGGTTTAGGGGAAACGTTTTAAAACTTGCGATTGTATATTGTGGATTTTGTGCAAATGTAGTTTACGTCCAATCGTAACTGGGTGATGACATTATTTGTTGCAAAAGGGAACAATTATTAATCGTGGGTGAGTAATTGTATTAATTTTTGGATCGAACAGAAATCGATGGATTGAACAAGAGATAATTATTTTTTTAAATTGTAAAGCACAAAGTTCTATTTTGTCACTACCTTGGAATAAATTCAACATTGGATTAGACAAATATAATATCAAATTCAACATAGAGTCAACCTGTGTTTATCATTTATTAGTTAGATCCGTTCATTCCTGCATAGAGCGTAAAAGTGTGAAGTACGACATGGATGTCTTGATAACCTTTGATATAAATAATTAAATCAATGCTTATCGTAATGATATAAAAGAAAGCACCATTAAATTAATAAAACGTCATCTCACCGCCGCGAAAGTTTCAATGCACATGACGCATACTTTTCCAGCTGTCAAAGTACAAGGTACGTTGCAACGCATCGCGATAAGATTCAACATTTTCTGAGTTTTTATCGAATCGCTGTACCATTCTCCACTGTGTCTGTGAATTTGTTTGACAAAAGATCTCGTTACGTTGTTCGTTTTTTTTTGATCGCTTGCCTTACTCACATGTAATCGCGAACGCTCGTACTGTGATCCATCAAAATTTGGGCGATGTAAGACTCGACGTATAGATGCATAAATTGTGCAATTATGAAAGCTGCGAATCTGAGGTTTTCTTGAGGTTCGTTCGTTCCGATAACCATCTATATCAATAATCGTTGTTTCAATCAATTTTACAGTAAATTAATCAAAATTCGTTTACCTGAAATGCTGTCACGCTTATCAACAGCATGCTCATTCCTACGACCCCGAAGAAACAGGCCGAATAAGTCGACTCGATGAGTTCGGCAAACCTGACAATATTAAAAATCGTCAGTTTCATGAATCCCGATCGAATTTTTAAATGTAATCTCACTCGATGGTATCGTTGTGTCTGTCGATGCACGAAGCAAGATACTTGAGCTCAAAATCCTCTCCGTGTCCCGATTTTGCGATCGCTCCGACACGTTGTAATTTTTGTCTAAATTTTGGGAGTGACGAAAAAAAAAAATGAAAAAATTATCTTTCGGTCGTTTTAAAGAAAATTATAAGTCGTATAATCTCACCCGAGTGCTGTGAATATTCCACAAGCGTGTTGCACGCAAATGATGATCATTAGGTCATTGGCAACGGTAATTGTTAGTGTCATCGTTATGCCTAGGTATTGGATGGCAACAATGAAAAAATAATGTTCCTCGTCGTCGAGGCCGGGAAAATAGACGGGAACTGGAAATATCGCTGGCTTTGTGTTGTTGTAAAAAAAGATGTCGACCATCTTTGGTATTATCGGTTGGGTTACGAAGAGCACAGTGGTGAAATAGATGACGACTGTGTCGAACAAATCATTGGAAACTTTGTAGAACGATCGATTTCGAAATGTCAAAATTTTGTTTCTTATCACTATTTTTCGATTAACCTGCATACGCGATGGTAAATTTTCTTCCCATCTCCGCGTACTCGTGGAGAGTCGCGATTTCACGCTCCTCTTCCCAAACTTTCCAATTCGCCTTGATACGTTGCAGCATCGATGACAACTGCTCTTCCGTGATGATAATACGTTAAGGTAGGACAACACTATGACGGTCAGAAAAATTAGCTTTTTCATGATTTTTTTAAATTTACTCAATGCTTTTCTTTGTTCTCAATTAAAGATATTTTATTTCATATACAAAAAACGTTTTTTATTTAACTGATTTTTCAAAACATTGCCACGTTTTGAAATAAAAAGTATTATTTTTTTGTAAAATATTTTCATTAAAAAAAATTGTGATTGATGGAAAAAAACGGTTACGATCAATGATAGCTATTCCAATCACATAAAAAGTTGTGTTAAAATTTGACATATCCAACTATTATTGGTCGAGTTATTGCCCGACCCAGAAAAAAAATTGCAGTTTCCAGGATAATTTATGATCTTTCAACTATAATTTTCTTTATCTATAAAAATTTACTTAAATCATATTTGACATATATGAAATGTACCTTTAATCAATCCCAAAAAAACATCAAGTGAACTCAAACAATTTATGAAAAAAGAGGCTTATTTTTCTGACCGTCACAGTGTTGTCGTGCCTCAATCATCCCCTTCGACGATCGATCGTTATTTTATTCCTACTGTCAATTCGATTACAGTCGATTAACCGATGTACCATTAAAATAAATAACTAACCTTCTTCGAGTTAATTGTCATCGTCAACCATTTCACGATACTCAAAGAATTCACGAGAAATGCCTGTGCGCCTTTGTTCATTATTTCAAGTTCACCGAAATGTTGTATCACGGCAAGAGTTTCTGTCACCATCTGTACCAACCACCAAAACACACAATGAGCCATAAAAAAACGACTCTCGAATTTATTTTGATTCGGCCATAGACCGATAAATCTCAAGATCATTCGACTGGTGTTGTAATAAGGGTGCTGAAAGATATCCATCGCGACTAGAAACAGCGTCAATAGCTGCGAGAGGGTAACTAAACAACCCTCGAAACAATCTAACCACCCACCACTGAGAAACCCACCCTCTCTCTGTTTCTCTTTCTCCGCGCGTATGTCATAATTAAATTTTCCCACGACACGGAAATTCTGACGTTATAATAATCGAGCCTTCAAGTTCTTCGGTGGACGTGTAAATTGCCCTTCCACTGATTGACATTGCAATAATGTCGGCGTAAGAGGAAAAAGGGTCTCAACGGTATGAAACTTCGATTCGTAGACTTTTTAGCTTCAACTCATTATTTCTCCCCTCGATGGATCGAGACGATTATAAAATTTCTCAAAAAGTGTCTACGTTTAATATGTTCGTGAATTTCGCTAGGAATCGTACGACTTTTCGATTTTTATTCCTTGTCGATTTTTAACGTTATTTTTTTTTTGTTCAATATTTCTTAACCCTTTGAGCCCTAAGGACGCATATATGCGTCAGCCTATGCGTCTGCGGACCACATAAGCTTGAAAGTACTCGGGTCTCAAAGGGTTAATGAACGATGATAATAATGGGTGACGATTCGTCGGTGCTCAATTTTTATTGAGATACATTCGTGAAAAAGTGTAAATATTATCATTCCTTCGTTTATCGGATTCAGTTTATCAAAACGTCGCAGTCTGCTTTTCGATGAAATCAAAATTGCAAAATTTCTTCAAGAGCATCCATCCTCGTGATTATAAGACCCAGAAGCTTGTGCATGGACATCCGACTCTTGTATCACTCGATTTGTCATTTAAAATCATCATTCATGAAATCATCACACTAATTTTTTAAGCACGAAGTTGCCAAGTCAAAATTGTTTCGCCAATAAAAAAGTAATTAAAATTCTTAAATTCAGACTTCTCGTAATTTTTATTATGCGATCAATCGCAAACTTGCAGTGTACAGATGGGAAATGCGCTACAAAAAATCTTCAACGATTTTGAAGAAGCGAATGAAAATTACTACAGAGAAAAAAATAATTCTATATCGTACATGGAACTGTTTCTAGAGTCACGATGATGAATTCATCCCTCATCAGAAAGAAAATCAGTACCATGAACGTATCTATCGATTTATCGAAACAAATATTGCATTTTTAAACAATTGATTTTTCGACCAACCCTACAATATTCCCACATCTTTAAACCCATTCTTAAAATCCTCGAGGTACTTCAGCCTCGAGTCTTAGTCCCAAATAACATTTCACATAAAATTACATTTCTTTTAGATTCGTCAACATCAATCAGTGTTTATCATTTATCAGTTTCGTTCGTTCATTCCTGCATGGAGCGTAAAAGCGTGAAATATGACATGGATGTTTTGAGGACCTTCAATAAAAACAATTCAATCAATACTCATCGAAATGATACAAAAAAGCAAAATACAAATAATGAAACGTCATCTCACCGCTGCAAAAGTTTCTATACACATGACGCATATTTTTCCAGCTGTCAAAGTGCAAGGTACGTTGCAACGCATCGCCATGAGATTCAAAATTTTTTGAGATTGTATGGAAACGTTGTACCAATCTCCACTGTGTCTGAATTTGTAATCAAAACTTCTCATTATAACGTTCAATCCTTGAACCATTGTCTTACTTACATATAATCACGAATACTCGTACTATGATCCATCAACATTTGAGCGATGTAAGACTCGATGTAAAGATGCATGAGTTGAGCACCTATGAAAGCTGCGAATCTGAGAGTTTCTTGAGGTCCGTTGGTTCCAATAACGATCTGACAATCATCGTCTTAATCAATTCCATAATCAATTCATAAAAAGTCCCTTCCCTTTGTTTACCTGAAGTGACGTCACGCTGATCAACAGCATGTTAATTCCCACGATGAAGAAGAAACAGATCGAATAAGTTCCCTCAATGAGTTCAGCAAACCTGACAACGTTGAAACTCGTCAGTGTCATTGAACCGATCGAGTTTTTAGATATAATCTCACTCGATAGCATCGTTGTGTCTGTCGATACACGTAGCCAGATACTTGAGCTCAGTGTCCCTTTGATGTCCAGATCTTTCAATCGACCCGATTCGCTGCAATTGTTGTCTAAATATTCCAGTGACGAAAACAAAAAAAATTAAAAAATTGTCCTATCGATTATTAACCCTTTGAGACCTCAATACTTTCAAGCTTATGTGGTCCGCAGATGCATAGGCTGATGGATATATCGCACACCCAGATCTAAAGGGGGCTAACTCGAAATTGCGATTTTTGTGTTAACCTACCTAGGGGCTCACTGCAAAATCGCAATTTTTGAGTCTCCTCCCTTTAGATCTGGGTGTGCGATGTGAACACTCGGGAGGCCCCTAGGGGTCAAACCCTAGGGGCCTCCCGCAGTTTTTGAGTTAGCCCCCAGGGCTTGATCCCTAACTCAAAACTCTGCTAACTCAAAAACTGCGGGAGGCCCCTAGGGGTTGATCCCTAGGGGCTAACTCAAAAACTGCGATTTTGCAGTTAGCCCGTAGATAGGCTAACTCAAAAATCATAATTTCGAGTTAGCCCCCTTTAGAGCTGGGTATGCGATATGCGTCCTTAGAGCTCAAAGGGTTAAAGAAGAAAAAGTAATCGTATTGTCTCACCCCAATGCTGTGAAAATTCCACAAGCATGTTGAACGTAAACAACGAACAAGGAATCATTGGCGATTGTGATGGTGACTAACATTGATACCCCGACATATTGAAGGACAATAATGAGAAAATAATATTTCTCCTCATCTAGCCCAGGAAAATAGACGGGAACTGGAAATATTGGCTCCGCAGTATTGTTATAAATAATGGCGTCGATGATCTTTGGTAATATCGGTTGAGTCAAGAAGAGGACGATAGTCAAATACACCACGACTGTTTTGAGAAAGGATTGAATAGTTTGTAAAACGTTCGATTTACATAAATGTCACAATTTTGTTTTTTTTTTCATAATTTTTTGATTAACCTGTATATGCGATGGTTATTTTTCTACCAATCTCTGCGTACTCGTGAAAAATGACAATCTCACGATCTTGATCCCAAATTTTCCAATTCGCCTTGATACGATCCAGCAACAATGACATCTGCTTTTTTTCCAATCACCCTCAATTCCATTCTGATTGATCAATCAATTTATAGTAAATACTGACCTTGTTCGAATTAATTATGCTCATCATCAATTTCACGAGACATCCGATATTCACGAGAAATGGTGGAACTATGTTCATAATTACTTCAGGCTCGTGAAGATGTCGTATAACTGCTAATATTTCCGGCACTATTTGTATCGTGCACCAACATAGTAAATGAGCGATCAATAATCTACTCTCGCGTTTCGACTGATAAGGCCATATACCGATTAATTTCAACAAAATTCGATTGGTTTTGTAATAACGATCCTCAAAGACATCCATCGTGAACTGGAAAGAGCTCCAATCGCTGCGGCAGGATGACTAAACCCTGGAAAAATTCTCGCCACCCACCTCTGCAAAATCGACTCGCTTCTCTCTTTCCCTCTCTCAACATGTACTCCATAATTTTGTTTTCCCGCGGTACGAGGATTGTTTCGTAATAACCATCGAGCCTTCAAGACCTTCGATGGACGTTTAAATTGCTATCCCACGGATTGACATGGCACCTATACGTTCGGCCAACACAGAAAAAAAACAGTCTCGATTTCGCGTACTTCGATATCCACATACGTCGTAGCTTAACTCATTGTTTCCCACCCTCGAAGAATCGAGAACTCTGTCACAATTCATAAAAATGTAAATACAATATCGAGTCCGCCAAGTCTGAAAAGTTCATTCTTTGTTCATGGAAAACTTTCTTCCTAAAATGATTCTGTTGGCAGTTTTATCTTTTTTTCCCATTGACGATATTTTTGAATGCACACTGAGTGAAAAGTGAATATCACTCTCATACATCCTCAAATTGACGTCGTCTGTCGAATCATCTTCGAAATTTTGAAATTTGTTTAGAAGTGACGAATGGGGACTCAGGGATCAGGAAATGGAGCGCAATATGGTGAAATAGGACACGGACACCCTCATGACCTTGATGAAAAGAAGTGTTCTTAAATTTACTTGGATCAAAGATCGTCGCAGGATCCACGAAGGCATAGAGGTGCATTCCCCACCGTTGTCAAAGTTTCCAGTGACATTGGTAAGATTTTCCCCTCTGTCAATTGAAAAACTATGTTGACTCTCATGTTCATGAGGCACAGAACAATCGCATCTGTTTTTCAATTCATAAAAATGTGAATACAATATCGAGTCCGCCAAGTCTGAAAAGTTCATTCTTTGTTCATGGAAAACTTTCTTCCTAAAATGATTCTGTTGGCAGCTTGTTTCATTTTTTTCCATTGACGATATTTTTGAATGCACACTGAGTGAAAAGTGAATATCACTCTAATACATCCTCAAATTGACGTCGTCTGTCGAATTATCTTCGAAATTTCGAAATTTGTTTATGAGTGACGAATGGGGACTCAGGGATCAGGAAATGGAGCGCAATATGGTGAAATAGGACAAGGACACCCTCATTACCTTGAGGAAGAAACAAAGAGAAGTGTTCCTAAATTTACTTGGATCAAGGATCGTCGCAGGATCCACGAAGACATAGAAGTGCATTCCCCACCATTGTCAAAGTTTTCAGTGACATTGGTAAGATTTTTCCCTCTGTCAATTGACAAGCTATAGTGACCCTCATGGTTATGAGGCACAGAACAAACGCATCTTTTTTTTCGTAAAAAAATTATTTCTTCGTCGACGACCAGTGAGCTAATTAATTATCGGATAAGGACCAATTATTGTGCAACGATTTCCAATTAACGATACGTTATTTATTAACTCATGCGATATTTCATTTCTGAAAAATATTATCAATGCCAAAAAGGATCGTCACTGCAATGATCTGAGTACCGTGAAATACGAACTGGCAGTTTTTATAATCGTTGTAAAAGTGTCCATTGATATGAAGAAAATTTTTCCACCTGACAATTTACACGGTTGGGATGTCTTCATCATCATCATTGTCAATAGACGTCGTGATCGCAACGAGGACTTGTACCAATAGGATTTATACCTGAAACAATTGAAGAGAAATTTAGTTTGTTACTTTTGTTATGTCAAACGACAAGATTGAGGCAATGTAATTGTGTTTTGTTATTACAGACGAACGTTGATTTCCTCACTGTGATCTATCAATAATTGACCGTGCCAGCAGCCAAAGAACGAGTGAATGAGTTGTCCAAGGACATAAATACCGTGTCGTAATACAATATTTGTAACATCTCCGTTCACCACCGTCTGTATCAACATCAACCACAAACCATACGTAAGTTCAAGCTTTAAAATTCAAAAATTGTAACACGTCCTTCATGACCTTCACCTGGACACCTGTGAAACTGATGAGGACAATATTCACTCCAATCGCTAGAAAAAAGTAGGTAGTGTAGGTAGTCTCGAGTAGGTCGACGAATCTGGCGAGGAAAACAATAGTAATGGCTGTTATCATTGACATCAAAGTGAAATTTTCCAATTAATCAAAAATTCGTCTCGTACTCTATAGCTTTTCTGTGATCTTTGACACACTCGGTAATATGTCGATAGACAAGATCGTTTTTTTTGCTCACATAGAGATCTTCCTCCTTATCTTGGACAGGTGTCTCCACTTTATCACTGAAAATGAAATCACGATTTTGCATCATAGAATTTTCCTTGTTTCCAATCACAACTTACCCCAATTCGTGGAATATCGCGCAAGCGTAGTGAACGTAAGCACTGTACATGGTATCAAAGGCTACGACGATACCCATTGATATGCTGGTCGTTATGAAGGCGTGAAGGAAAATTGGAAGAAAATAATGTTCCTGATCGACGAAGTATTCCGCACGAAAGAGCAGTTCGCGAGGACGTGAGGCGTTGAGGGGTTGAACGACGTCAAGGAGCATCGGTAACAAAGGTACGCAGACGTACAGTATACCACCCATGAACATGTAGACTGCGATTCAGAGCGAAAGAAACGAGGAAAACACAAAAGGATGAACTTCCCGAAGGAAAATTGAAACAGTGATTAAATATTTGTGATCCTCACAAGCGTAGCCCACTGCTATTATCCTTCCACGTTCCGCATATTTCCTCAATGTTGGACTTCCGTCCTCGTCCATTCGGGACTTCCAGTCTTGTTGCATGCGTTGCAATAATTTCAACATCTACGTCACCCTCTCGCATTATGATAATTATATTGACGTTACGTTTAATTTTGTCTTTCTCTCGTAACAACGATTTTCAAACCACGAAGAAACAGAACTTACGTCATCCATGTGTTGGACGCACGTGGTGCATTTGATGATGGATAAAGCGTGAAGTCCCAGAGGTGGAATGCACTCAACGACGATCGGAAGATCGTCCAATACGTCGATCAATTTGATGATCTGAATGAAAAATTGATTTTTTTCAAAATTTTCGCGAATAATCGTGACGGAATTGATGACAGAACGCACCTCGGGTATTATTATCGTCATCATCGTCAGAGCCAGAAGGGTTCGTATAAATCGTCTTGTCCATGGCGTCTGACCAGGCCACTGTCCCAAAAACGACAAAAGTACTTTCGACATTTTGTAATATCGTTTCTCAAACAATTCCATCCTTGTTCCTGCGACGACCGGACGCGACTGTTGCTGTGAATTCCTTGTTCCTATGGGTCACTCTCGTATCACGTGACCCAAACCCGTTTGACCCAAGCGCCATTTTGTCTAGAAACTTTTGATTAAATTAATTAAAGCG
The DNA here is from genome assembly GCA_946811545.1 of Netelia fuscicornis. NCBI lineage: Eukaryota > Metazoa > Arthropoda > Insecta > Hymenoptera > Ichneumonidae > Netelia > Netelia fuscicornis. Next base: position 2,503,464 of record OX328012.1, on the reverse strand, counting down.
CCGAGTACGAAGAGTTTGTCTCGAACTAGTTTATTGCGGTTGTTATTCGTCCGGAAGGATCTAAAAGTAGCAAACGTGTAATTGATGATCGTCGCATGTTTGATTATCGTTTTATACAGGGGTGAAATATATATTCGACCCGCGATCATAAAACTCACCGTATCGACGATGATCGTTAGATTAGCTAACAGACTGATGTCTATTTTACTTTGTCCAATGGAAAAACTTCTGTTATCGAGATCGCGTGATCCACTTTGTTAGCTCATAGGGAAGAACAAACTTCCGGTATGAGCAAACGACTCGTAAACTCCTCGCGCATAATTTGATTTTTCTCTGTATACTTTTTATTTTGCAATTAATAAATGAATTTTTCAATTTTCAATAATAAATTTCTTGCAGTGATCGATAGGGTAAATTTTCGATTTCGATGAATTTGAACAATTTTACTGTTTTTATTATAACCCTTTTTTTCTATAGCTAATCGTGAAGGTACAGAGTCAAGCCAAGTTCATCTTCGAATAATCAAAGTCATGATTACGTTAAGATCTGTGAAAACGAAGATTTCAATAATAATGATCTTCGTTATTTTTTCGACGAAGAGAGTTTAAAAAAAAGGCTTACCATTGTCGAGAATTGTTCACTGAAACGATCTCAGCACTGTGAAATACGACATCGCTGTTTTTACAATCGAGGTGAAAGTGTCCAATGATATGATTAATATTTTTCCACCGGTAAGTTGACAAGGCTTGAGGGTTCTCATCATCATCAGCATGAGAAGTCGACGAGCACGATACGAGGATGTGTGCCAGTTGGACTGATAACTGGAAATCAACGATGACAAGCCTTTCGATCGTTTCATCGTATTATCACGTGGGGTGTTTTCAATCTATTTAATTTCTTTCTCATTACATATTTAAGTTGACGTCCTCACTGTGATTAATCAACAATTGACCGTGCGCGCAGGCGAAAAAGCAATGCATTACTTGTCCAAAGGCATAAACGGTGTATCGTATAACCAAGTTTACGTCGTCACCTTTCATGACCACCTTAAAAATAAACGAACAAAGTGGACGTTACGAGCCTCGTTCGTTGATTAAACTAACAAAAACACACACACGTCGACAAAAAATGGAAAATTCCTACAATTTTTTACGAAACTTACATGTACACTAATAACACTCATAATAAACATGTTTAATGGAAGGGAACTAATGGCGCAGGGGTAACGTTCCTGACTCACACGCAGCGGGCCCGGGTTCGATTCCCACACTAATGGAATTTTTTTCTGTGGTTTTTCTGTGCTTTCGGTGGTTTGGAACCACCTAAGAAAAACCTGCAGGTCCACCGAGTGGTTGCTGGTGGAAATGCGTATGAGGGGAGAGGAGAAAAAGGCGAAGTTACGTGTATGTTGAATATTGTACAGACAACCACCTTCGGTCCGATAGAGCTATATATCTAATGTGCACTACGTTACTATCTATCTATCATATTCAACCCAAGTGCGGTAAGAAAATAAATAGTGAACGTGAGTTCCATGTGGATCGGTGTAATAAAAAAATGCACACATTGACCAAAAATGGAAAATTTCTACAATTTTTCACGAAGCTTATCTGTACACCAATAACACTCATAATAAACATGTTTAATCAAAGGGAGGCAGTGGCGCAGGGGCAACGTTCCCGACTCACACGCAGCGGGCCCGGGTTCGATTCCCACACTAATGGAATTTTTTTCTGTAGTTTTTCTGTGCTTTCGGTGGTTTGGAACCACCTAAGAAAAACTATAGGTCCACCGAGTGGTTGCTGGTGGAAATGCGTATGAGGGCAGAGGAAAAAAAAGGCGAACTCACACGCTGCTGTATGTTGGAAATTGTACAGACAACCACCTTCGGTCCGATATCTATCTATCTAATGTGCACTAAGTTGCCTATCTATCTATCATATTCAATCCAAGTGCGGTAAGAAAATAAGTAGTGAACATGAGTTCCATGTGATCGGTGTGATAAAACACACACACACCCACACACACATTGACAAAGAATTGAAAATTAGTGCAATTTCTCATGAAACTTACCTGTACGCAAGTAACACTCATGATCAACATATTTAATCCAAGTGCGCAAAGAAAATACGTCTCATACATGACTTCCATATTCTCGATGAAGCTAGCGAGGAGAAAAAAAAACATGAAATAATGTTTTTCATAAACGACGAGAATGAAAACTTTACGCATTAGCCCAAACATCATCGCTTACTCTATAGCTTCCTGATGTTTCTTCACGCACTGGACAATCCGATTATAATAATGATCATCCGCCTTATTCACGTGAAGATCATCGTTATTATTTTCAGGCGCGGTCCTCAATTCCTCGCTGAAAACTCGAGCGAAAGTGTCTTTTTCAAATTTCCCGTTTGAATTTGGCGCGCTCGCCGAATCGCTTGCGCGCATGCGCGGCTCACCTCAGTTCTGTAAATATCGCGCATGCGTAATGCACGTATCCGCAGTAGAGCGTGTCGCACGCGGCTACGATGATCATCGATACGCCGGTCGTCATGACAGCGTGTAGAAATATCGGAAAAAAATGCTCGCTCTGATCGACGAAGTATTCCGTCAGAAAGATAAATTCGCGTGGACGCGTCTCGTTTAGAGGCATTACAACATCAAACAGGATCGGTAGCAGAGGCGCGCATACGTACAGTGTACCGCCATAGAACAAGTAGTCTGACGAGGGAATCAAAACATTAAAAAACAAAAACAAAAACAAAAAAACGAATATCGATATGCAACGAATATTTGAAAAATATTCCCGCCAATTTCTCACTTGCGTAAAACATCGATATAAATCGCGAGCGTTCCGCGTAGCTCCTCAAGGTCGGACTTCCTTTACCACCCTCGCGCGACTTCCAGTCTTTTTGCATTTGTTGCAACAACTTCATCATCTAAAGCCAATCCTCTCTCCTCATTATAATTCATTAATGGAACAAAGTACACACACAAAGAAAACAAACTTACGTCGTCCATGTGAGCTGCACTTGCGGCACTTTTACTAAAGGACACTCCATGAAGTAATAAAGGTGGAATACACTCAACGGCCATGTCCAGATCATCCAGGACATTGGAAAATTTGATCACCTGAATGAAAAATCCACGTATTTTTTTTTTGTTTTTTTTTTCAATTTTTTTTTCCTTCATTTTCCAATATTTACGAACGATACGTAGAAAGAATTGACACTGCGACGGACCTCGGGTATAATTATAGATAGCATCACCATCAGCAACGCTATTCTTATGAATCGTCTCTTCCATGGATTTTGTTCAGGCCATTGGCCGAGAAAGGACATCAGATTCTTGCTCAGCTTGTAATAATGCGTCTCGAATAATTCCATCGTTGCTGCTGAGACGATCGAAAGCGACTGAGTCAACGCGAGTTTATTTCGTCACTCGCCAAACGCTTTTTCGCAAAACGGGAAACTTTTTTTTTCTCAAAGTTTAATTAAAGACTCGCGATCGGACATTTTTCTTTTCTTACGTCGAAGAAACGACGAAGGGGAAGGCTATAATAAGTAAAAGACTTTGAAGAATTCTTTCGCCTCTTTATTTCGCACGAGGGTTGTAACTGCGACCGTTCCTCGATCACAAAACTCGTCGTCGATGATTATTACCTTTGGCTCATCGTCGACGCCCATTCTTCGCTTTGTCACACAAAGAAAAGAACTAGTAAACTTGTGCGTTATCGAGGTCACGTGATCCCTCCGACGAAGAAATAAAAAGCTTGAGTCGTAGAAAGAATTAACCCCAACCGGATACGTGGTTTTTCTCATTAGGGATTGTGAATTTCTCGATTTTACAACACGAGCATTAACAACAACAATTTTCTACAATAAAAAAGGATCGCGGAATTCGTGATCTTCGAGTTGTTTTTTTATCGTAGCATGCTATAATCGTCTATCGCTGCTTGATAAAAAATAAACGTGTTCTTCATTAACGAGGGTGTTCATCGCAGCGAGGCAAATACCGTGAAGTAGGAGACGGATGCTCGAATGACCTTGAAATTTGAAAATATTAATTGTCGAGGTGTAATTTGCCAAGAGGACTGTTTTAAGATCGCAATTTTCTTTTTTTTCTCGTATTACCGCTCCAAAATTTTCTAACGACAAATCGTATAGTTTGCCAGCTGTCAATCTTATCGGCGTCATTGTACGCAACATGATTATTCTCACGAGAGTCTTTCCTCTCATGGGCAGGTAGTACCATTTACTGAAATATCTGAAAAGAAAGATATTGTCATGATGAAAAAATGGTGGAAAAGTGATGGAAACGTGATGAAAAAATTATGGAAAAGTGATGAAAAAAGGAGGAAAAAGTGAGAAAAGGACGATGGAAAAATGATAAGAAAATGATGAAAAAATTATAAAAATTTTTTTTTTTAATTATGAAAAAATGCAAAAAAAATGAAAAAAGAATACGCCAAGAGATAAACTCACACAGAATTTCGAAAATTGGTGCTTTCATCGAGTAATTTTTGACCAGGCAAGCTGTTGTACAGAATGTGAAAAGACTGAGCGACATTGAACTGAACCAACCTGATCATTTCTTGATACTGTCCAAATTTTATCAACAGCTGTAGGACGAATGATAATTAATTAATCGTGCTTCGAACGACGAAGAAACAATTACAACGTACCTGGACTGCCGATATGCTCAAAAGTACCATGCTCACACCGGTTTGCATCAAGAAAGCCATAGAATGAGCATTCTCGATCAGCGCAGCGAATCTTGGTTAGTACAAAAATAATACGATTTCTTACATGACAAACAAATTAAATTCATACAACATTCACGATTAAACGATACAATTCATAAATCCATTTTTTTTTATATAAAAAACAGAATTTTGATTAATTATTCTGCAAATATACAAACTCTAAAGTTTTTAAATGTCGATCGACGCACAGCACGAGTTCCCGATAGGTCCGCTCGTCGTCCTTCGATGGTTCGATATTGCGATCGTTCGTCAGAATTTCCATTCGATGTCTGCAAAATCGCGATACGGATATTTTTTTTCGTAATTATTTTTCGAAATTTTGTCTCGATAATTACCCAATAATCGCGAGTGTTCCACAGGCGTGTTGTACGTAAGAAACGAACATGGCGTCAGCAGCGATAACACCGGAAATCGTTATCAACGTCGCTCCGTAAGTGTGGAAAACTATCGGCCAGAAATATTTCTCAGGATCGACGAAGTATTCCGTCCAATAGAGAGCCGTGTATGGCCGGCTCTCGTTTCTAGGCAAGACTATGTCGAGAACTTTAGGCACTAGGGGTAGTATCAGATAAAGGATCACGGTTCCGTACATAAAAACTAGAAACAAAGAAAAATTCATTAATCAAACGAAATCAAAAAATTGTCGATCACTCGAAGATTTTGATTAAAAAAATATATATTTTTTTTTACATGTATAAAAGACACTCAGTCTTCGTCCTTCCTCCGCGTATTTCGAAAGGATCTTAATCTCATCCTTCTTCTTCAGATTCGACCAATCTCTCTTGATCGCTTCCATCAGTCTCATCATCTGTGCTTGTTCATATCGACTCGATTATAAAAAGTGTCATCTCGTAATTACACTTTGTTTTTTTTTATTATCGAGCCTAACCTTTTCCTGATTTAACGAGCAATTTAAACATTTGATGCAGGAACAAAATTGCACCCCCATGGGGGTAAGACACTCGATCATAATATCCAAATCTCCCCAAATCTCGACCAGTCTGATTCCCTTTTATTCGTACCAGTCGTAAATGAAATATCGATAAATTAATTTATTAAAAAAAAATTCTTGATTATTATTAATTAATGGACTAATCGATTAAATTGATCGATCGATCAATCTTTAGGACGAATCGTAAATCGAGCAAACCTGTACTAATATAACGGAAATGACACTGATTTGAAAAAATATCTGTCGTATTCTTCGAGTCTTTCGGTCTTGATAAGGCCACTGGCCTACGAGTCCGAGCATTCTCTCGTTGATGCGGTAAAAGCGACTTTTAAGAATATCCATTACCGAGCAACGTTGTCAGCGAAATAATTATCGAACGCGAATCGAGAAGACCGCGATGAAGATTGTGTGAATCGTTCTTGGTGACGCATGCGTGACACATTACATATTCCGTCTGTCGTCGGAACAGAGAACTCTGTAATTACTCCCTTAGAAAGAAAGTAGTCTTGATATTCGGGGTGAGAAAAAAACAACCCCTCGAAGCGAGGGTGAAATTTAACATTTCTTTGTCGTGCGATCTGTTCTCTCGCAAAGTTCATTATTCCTGGACAATAAAGTCGGTGAGATTATATTCTCACCAGCCACAAAAAGAGACAGAGAATATACGTGGCAATTTATGTTTCTTAATCGTTCGAGGGGTTGAATCGAGTGTTCTTCGCGAAAGGAACATTTTCACAAAAAGGGAATTCGATCTTTGCTGTCGACAGTAACGATTTTGGCAGCGTTGACAAAAGATTCAATGACCTTAAGAATGAATTTTGAAAATTGTAGGTCAGTTGGTGATGGTTTGACCTTGAAATACGCCATGGTTGACACACTGACGAAGAGGACGTAGTGAAGAAAAAAAAATATCCTGAAAAGGTAAATGTGCTGGACGTGGGTTGGGTGGACGTTAAGGGCAAAGGGTCGGGGGAGGGGATATCGATCTGTCCACTGCCGCGGGTGTAAACTCAGTTCGCAGCTGGAAATGCAGCAGTTGCAGTCTACCGACCATGTTGGTCGGTGTTGCGTAAATTCGTTCTCGTCGACTGTGAGACAAAAGATCAGCGATCGTCAAGAATTGTTTATTCGTGGCGTAAATATTTTTTTACACTCTTCTGGAAAAAGAAACGAAGAAATTTATTTCCACGTTGAAATCCGCACTGTGAAACGTATTTTTTAATAACGAAAGAAGAGAGCAACGAAAAAAAGAGACAGGTAATATAATGGAAAAAAAATTGAGAAAATAGAAAATTTGTTCGTGGGCGGAAAACGCGTTTGAAAATCGAGGGACGAGTGTCAACCCCCAATCGGGATTATACAAGCTCTGCGTCCTTCGTCCCAAAGTGCAAGATACTGAAAACAATCGATCGACGCGTTTTACGTATCGAAATAGTAAGCGCAATTATTTTTTATTTTTTAACTATTGTTTTTTTTTACTATCGTCACTATTGATCCTCGCGATTCGCATCGAAGAAGATCGCTTATCGCAATGAAGCTAAAACTGTAAAGTAGGATATCGATGTTTGAAGAAACTGAAATCAAAATCAAAATTTTCAAAATAAATTGCCGCGATTTTTCGATCGCGAGGGTTGTAACAAAAAGCACGAACTTTCCCAAAATTCTCCATCGACATTTCGTACAGCTTGCTCGCGGTAATTTTAAGCGGCGTTGTCGCTCCCAGCATCACGATTTTTATCAGATTTCGACTCCTCAATGAAAAACCGTACCAACCCGCGCAGTAACTACGAAAAAAACAATCGTTTTTTCAAGATTTGCCCTGTTTCAAAACAAAAAACCATTTTTCAAAAATCCTCACATCGATCTACTAAAATCGGCGCTCTGATTCATCAATTTCTGTCCCGGCAAACTGTTGAAGAACAGATGAAACAATTGAGCGAGCGTGAACTGTATGATTCTGTACATCTCCTCGTACTGTCCAAATTTCATCAATATCTTTCGTGAAATCATCGAAAAATGTTAATTTTCAATTTAAAAAAAACAACATTAAAAATACAAATTAAATTTTTTACCCCTAAAAAGAAAAACAAAAATCGAAGATACCTGAAGCATAGTCACGATGATGGTACTCATGCAGATGCTGAGTTGAAAGAGAAAGGCGTTCGAGTAAGACGATTCGACGAGCATGGCGAACCTTGTTTCGCAAACAGAAACAACAAAAGCACGAGTTGGTAATTAACCAACCATTAAATTTGAAAATTAGTCACCGCTGACATTTATGTACTTGATAGCCTCCTGATGATCCTTAACGCAATTCCTCAACTGCCAATAATAACTGTCCTGCTCAATCTTGACATTAATCTTTAATTGGACCAAATCAATATTTTCGGCACTTTCCTCCAATCGATAACTGTGAAAATTATTGATTGCATTTTATTAATCTCAGCCACGGGGTGACTTGATTCGTTTCTCTTTTTCAACCCTTACCCTATGACCGCGAGTATGCCACAAGCGTGCTGGACGTAGGTCGTGAACATTGTGTCGACTGCAACAATAATCAGGCTCGTCAATATACTAGCGGCATACGTGTGTAACGTTATAATGTAGAAATGTTTTTCCTCGTCAATGAAGTACTCGGTTGGATAGAGAAACGTCAATGGACGACTCTCATTGAGGGGCGATATGACATTGAGTATCTGTGGCATCATAGGAATCATGACGTAGGCAGTCGCTGTTATCAATAAAAAACCTGTGAGAAAATAAAAGCAATTACGTAGTACGATGATCGAATCGTTAATTATTGGATTCGTTGATTACACTTATCGAACACAAACTCGCATAAGACAGAGTCAAGATTCTTCCATCCTCGGCATATTTTTCAAGAATTTTGATCTCCTTCTCGTTCGTCAACGACGACCAATGACTCTTCATGCGAATCAGAAGCTCTGTCATCTGTCACGATGAGAGGAAAGAACAATATTGGCCATGGTTCGAATTTTCATAAATTCGGATAATTGACGTTTGTTTTGGAGTAATTATTGCATACCTTGTGACGATTGCTCATGCTGTTGATGGATTTGATGCAAGCTACCATTTGGGAGGACATTGGGGTAAAACACTGTATCATAATGTCGATGTCACCCCACTCGCAGAACATTTTTATACCCTGGCGAAATTACAGCTTTTGCAACAATGATTGTCACGTTATCGATGAAAAAAAAAAAACAAATAAAGAATCAAAAACTTTGCATGCCATGGGTGTACCTGAACTATTATTACGGAAAATATACTAAAATAAATTAATATTTGTTGTAGACGTTGCCACTTGTTAGATTGATAGGGCCACTGGCCGATCGCTGTCAATAAGATGACATTGAGTCTATAAAAACGATTTTGTACGAAAAAGTCCATCTCTTAAGGTCCAACGTGTCGATAGCGTGACGTTGCTCGAAGGTGTGAGAACAAGGATCGTTTTTACGTGAAACTGTCAAACCCCTTCTCCTCCCTTTTTTATCCTCAATATACACACAATGAAACGGCTCATTAACAATTCTTTCAGTGAAACGATCGATATAAGGATTTCACTCGGTTCGTTCAAAACAAGAGGTACAGAAAAAATATAATCAAAAGAATAATAGATAGTGTATTCTCAATGAAGAGCCAACGTCTGGCGAGACAATGTTCTTCTTTCTTCTTTTTTTTATACGTTGAGATTATTCCCTTTGTCGAGAAAGGACGAGGCATAACAAAGGAAAAAGTCCAGAGGGAAAGATCTGGTTGTGTTTTAATGTCAGACACGACGATACTTTTATAATTGCGGAGACATTCATTGTCTCACCGATTAGTAACTTGGAGACATTTGCAAGATATCATTGTTGCAAGATATTGAACGAGTACGCTTCGCGTACTGGTTAGGGGGCTTCGCCTACCGTGCCCCTCGCGCCGCACCGTCGTCGCGCTTCGCGCTCCGCGTTCTGTTCATCATTTACTTGAAGTGTTAGGTATTGAAATATTATGTTGTTTTTATGTTATTATGGACTATAATTGACAATATAGAACTATGTGTTTTGTTATTGATATATCTTCAGTAAGAGCCATTGTTCGAAAGGTGATGACTGAATTTTTATTAGATTTACATTAGTAGGCACTTAAAACTTTACAATATAAGGATTGCATATTGTATTTTCATGATATATTTTGAATGTTGATTAATATATCCCTTAGGGATGTTTTAATAGGCACTCACACCGTAATTTCCAATTTTAATTAATTTATCGCGGGCATACTACGATTTTTATGGTGCCAAGCTTTGATTGTTCATTCCTGATATTTGAACCGGAAAATAAGAATTTCATAAACCACATATTTGCCGTTTCGGCATTCTTAAGGAGTCATGAGCGTGTTTAGTGGTAATTGAGAATGTGCTGAAATTGAATGATTGTTATTGGCTCATGGGTACAAAATCTTTATTTTGTTACAAATAATTGAAATTGACTACATAAGCTTTAAAAAACGTATTTATTTAATATTGCCTTAAGGGCAAAAAGTTATTTTTTGTATGTAGTTGAGACCCAATTTGGTAATACTTGTGTGTGTGTGTGTGTGTGTGTGTGTGGGTGTGTTACTTATCACAAATCGCTGCGCGATCCATTTGGCACGGTTCGCCGTCAAGTCCTCTCACTCCCATTGTCGCGTTTTGCGTAAATTCGTTTCCGTTGACTGTGAGACAAAAGGTCAACGATCGTCAAGAATTGTTTATTCGTGGCGTAAATATTTTTTTACACCCTTCTGGAAAAAGAAACGAAGAAATTTATTTCCACGTTGAAATTCGCACTGTGAAACGTATTTCTTAATAACGAAAGAAGAGAGCAACGAAAAAAAGAGACAGGTAAAATAATGGAAAGAAAATGGAGAAAATAGAAAATTTGTTCGTGGGCGGAAAACGCGTTCAAAAATCGCATTTTACGTAACGAAATAGTAAGCGCAATCTTTTTTATTTTTTAATTATTGTTTTTTTTTTTACTATCGTCACTGATCCTCGCGATTCGCATCGAAGAAGATCGCTTATCGCAATGAAGCTAAAACTGTAAAGTAGGATATCGATGTTTGAAGAAACTGAAATCAAAATTAAAATTTTCAAAATAAATTGACGCGATTTTTCGATCGCGAGGGTTGTAACAAAAAAGCACGAACTTTCCCATAGGTTTCCATCGACATTTCATACAGCTGGCTTGCAGTTATTTTAAGCGGCGTTGTCGCTCCCAGCATCACGATTCTTATCAGATTTCGACTCCTGAATGAAAAACCGTACCAACCCGCGTAGTAACTACGAAAAAAACAATCGTTCTATCAAGATTTGCCCTGTTTCAAAACAAAAAACCATTTTTCAAAAATCCTCACATCGATCTACTAAAATCGGCGCTCTGATTCATCAATTTCTGTCCCGGCAAACTGTTGAAGAACAGATGAAACAATTGAGCGAGCGTGAACTGTATAATTCTGTACATCTCGTCGTACTGTCCAAATTTCGTCAATACCTTTCGTGAAATCATCGAAAAATGTTAATTTTCAATTAAAAAAAAAGCACCAAAAACACAAATTTAATTTTTTTCCCCAAAAAGACGAACAAGAATCGAAAATACCTGAAGCAGAGATACGGTGATGAGGCCCATAGAGATGCTGAGTTGAAAGACAAAGGCGGTCGAGTAAGACGATTTGACGAGCACGGCAAACCTTGTTTCGTAAACAGAAACAAAACAAAAAAGCACGAGTTGGTAATTAACCAACCAATAAATTTGAAAATTAGTCATCGCTGACATTTATGTACTTGATGGCCTCCTGATGATTCTTAACGCAATCCCTCAACTTCCAATAATAACTGTCCTGCTCAATCTCGACATTAGTCTTTAATTGGATCAAATCAATATTTTCGGCAGTTTTCTCCAATCGATAACTGTGAAAATTATTGATTGCATTTTATTAATCTCAGCCATAGGGTGACTAGATTCGTTTTTTTCAACCCTTACCCCACGATCGCGAGTATGCCACAAGCGTGCTGGACGTAGGCCGTGAACATCGCGTCGATTGCAATAATAATGAGGGTCGTCAATATACTAGCGGTATACGTGTGCAACGCTATAATGTAGAAATGCTTTTCCTCGTCAATGTAGTACTCGGTTTGATAGAGAAACGTCAATGGACGACTCTCGTTGAGGGGCGATATGACATTGAGTATCTGTGGCATCATAGGAATCATGATGTAGGCAGTCGCAGTTATCAATAGAAAACCTGTGAGAAAATAAAAGTAATTTCGTAGTACGATGATCGAATCGTTAATTATTCGATTCGTTGATTATACTTATCGAACACACACTCGTATAAGCCAGAGTCAAGATCCTTCCATCCTCGGCATATTTTTCAAGAATCTTTATCTCCTTCTCGTTGGTCAACGACGACCAATGACTCTTCATGCGAATCAGAAGCTCTGTCATCTGTCACGATGAGATGAAAGAACAATATTGGCAATGGTTCGAATTTTCATAAATTCGAATAATTGACGTTTGTTTTGGAGAAATTATTGCATACCTTGTGACGATTGCTCATGCTGTTGATGGATTTGATGCAAGCCATCATTTGGCAGGACACTGGGGTAAAACACTGTATCATAATGTCGACGTCACCCCACTCGTAGAACATTTTTATAACCTGACGAAATTACAAATTTTGCAACAATGATTGTCACGTTATCGATGTAAAAAAAAAACAAATAAACAATCAAAAATTTTGCATGTCATGGGTGTACCTGAACTGTCATTACGGAAAATATAATAAAAGAAATTAGTATTTGTTGCAGACGTTGCCACTTGTTAGATTGGTAGGGCCACTGACCGATCACTGTCAACAAGATGACATTGACTCTGTAAAAACGATTTTGTACGAAAAAGTCCATGTCTTAAGGTCCAACGTGTCGATAGCGTGACTTTGCTCGAAGGTGTGAGAACAAGGATCGTTTTTACGCGAAACTGTCAAACCCCTTTCCCTCCCTTTTTATCCACAATATACACACAATGAAACGGCTCGTTAACAATTCTTTCAGCGAAACGATCGATGTAAGGATTTCATTCTGTTCGTTCAAAACAGTAGGTACAGAAAAGATATAATCAAAAGAATAATAGATAGTGTATTCTCAATGAAGAGCCAACGTCTGGCGAGACAATGTTCTTCTTTCTTCTTTTTTTTATACGTTGAGATTATTCCCTTTGTCGAGAAAGGACGAGGCATAACAAAGGAAAAAGTTCAGAGGGAAACATCTGGTTGTGTTTTAACGTCAGTCACGACGATACTTTTATAATTGCGGGGACATTCATTGTCTCGCCGATTAGTAACTTTGAAACATTTGCGAGATATCATTGTTGCAAGATATTGAACGAGTACGCTTCGCGTACTGGTTGGGGGGCTTCACCCACCGTGCCTCCCGCGCCACCCCGTCGTCGCGCTTCGCGCTCCGCGTTCTGTTCATCATTTTCTTGAAGTGTTAGGTATTGAAATATTATGTTGTTTTTATGTTATTATGGATTATAATTGACAATATAGAACTATGTGTTTTGTTATTGATATATGTTCAGTAAGAGCCATTGTTCGAAATGCGATGACTGAATTTTTATTAGATTTACATTAGTAGGCACTTAAGAGGCAGCGTAACTAGCGACGAGCTACTTGCGCTTCGAAAACGGGATCCGTAAATTGTCAGGGATTCAGCAACCGATCGCCATGAAATTTGGAGGGTACATAGAGAATTATGGCATAAAGTGCATGACAGTCTTATTTTTCAAAAATTTTGGAAAAATTTTTGCAGATTCAGTTACCACCGGAAATTTTTGACAAAATTTTGGAAAAATAAGACTGTCATGCACTTTATGCCATAATTCTCTATGTACCCTCCAAATTTCAAGGCGATCGCTTGCTCAGTCCCGGACAATTTACGGATCTCGTTTTCGAAGCGGAAGTAGCTCGTCGCCAATTACACTGTCTCTTAAAACTTTACAATATGTCCGTTAGGAATGTTTTAATAGGCACTCACACCGTAATTTCCAATTTTAATTAGTTTATCGCGGGCATACTACGATTTTTATGGTGTCAAGCTTTGATTGTTCATTCCTGATATTTGAACCGGAAAATCAGAATTTTGTAAACTACATATTTGCCGTTTCCGCATTCTCAAGGAGTCATGAGCGTTTTTAGTGGTAATTGAGAATGTGCTGAAATTGAATGATTGTTATTGGCTCATGGGTACAAAATCTTTATTTTGTTACAAATAATTGAAATTGACTACATAAGCTTTAAAAAACGTATTTATTTAATATTGCCTTAAGGGCAAAAAGTTATTTTTTTTATGTAGTTGAGACCCAATTTGGTAATACTTGTGTGTGTCTGTGTGTGTGTGTGTGTGTGTGCGTTACTTATCACAAATCGCTGCGCGATCCATTTGGCACGGTTCGCCGTCAAGTCCTCTCACTCTCATTGTCGCGTTTTGCGTAAATTCGTTTCCGTCGACTGTGAGACAAAAGATCAACGATCGTCAAGAATTGTTTATCGTGGCGTAAATATTGTTTTACACCCTTCTGGAAAAAGAAACGAAGAAATTTATTTCCACGTTGAAATTCGCACTGTGAAACGTATTTCTTAATAACGAAAGAAGAGAGCAACGAAAAAAAGAGACAGGTAAAATAATGGAAAGAAAATGGAGAAAATAGAAAATTTATTCGTGGGTGGAAAACGCGTTTGAAAATCGAGGCACGAGTGTCAACCCCCAATCGAAATTATACAAGCTCTACGTCCTTCGTCCCAAAGTGCAAAACACTGAAAACAATCGATCGATGCGTTTTACGTAACGAAGTAGTAAGCGCAATATTTTATCTTTTAATTATTGTTTTTTTTTTTTTACTATCGTCACTGATCCTCGCGATTCGCATCGAAGAAGATCGCTTATCGCAATGAAGCTAAAACTGTAAAGTAGGATATCGATGTTTGAAGAAACTGAAATCAAAATCAAAATTTTCAAAATAAATTGACGCGATTTTTCGATCGCGAGGATTGTAACAAAAAAGCACGAACTTTCCCATAGTTCTCCATCGACATTTCGTACAGCTGGCTCGCGGTTATTTTAAGCGGTGTTGTCGCTCCCAGCATCACGATTCTTATCAGATTTCGACTCCTCAATGAAAAACCGTACCAACCCGCGCAGTAACTACGAAAAAAACAATCGTTCTTTCAAGATTTGCCCTGTTTCAAAACAAAAAACCATTTTTCAAAAATCCTCACATCGATCTACTGAAATCGGCGCTCTGATTCATCAATTTCTGTCCCGGCAAACTGTTGAACAACAGATGAAACAATTGACCGAGCGTGAACTGTATGATTCTGTACATCTCCTCGTACTGTCCAAATTTCGTCAATATCTGTCGTAAAATCATCGAAAAATGTTAATTTTCAATTTAAAAAAAAAAACAACACCAAAAATACAAATTAAATTTTTTTCCCCCAAAAAAGAAGAACAGAAGTTGAAGATACCTGAAGCAGAGACACGGTGATGAGGCCCATACAGATGCTGAGTTGAAAGACAAAGGCGTTCGAGTAAGACGATTCGACGAGCACGGCGAACCTTGTTTCGCAAACAGAAACAAAAAAAAGCACGAGTTGGTAATTAACCAACCATTAAATTTGAAAATTAGTCACCGCTGACATTTATGTACTTGATGGCCTCCTGATGATTCTTAATGCAATCCCTCAACTGCCAATAATAACTGTCCTGCTCAATCTCGACATTAGTCTTTAATTGGATCAAATCAATATTTTCGGCAGTTTTCTCCAATCGATAACTGTGAAAATTATTGATTGCATTTTATTAATCTCAGCCACGGGGTGACTTGATTCGTTTCTCTTTTTCAACCCTTACCCCACGATCGCGAGCATGCCACAAGCGTGCTGGACGTAGGTCGTGAACATCGTGTCGACTGCAATAATAATGAAGGTCGTCAATATACTAGCGGTATACGTGTGCAACGCTATAATGTAGAAATGTTTTTCCTCGTCAATGTAGTACTCGGTTTGATAGAGAAACGTCAATGGACGACTCTCATTGAGGGGCGATATGACATTGAGTATCTGTGGCATCATAGGAATCATGATGTAGGCAGTCGCTGTTATCGATATAAAACCTGTGAGAAAATAAAAGTAATTACGTAGCACAATTATCGAATCGTTAATTATTCGATTCGTCGATTATACTTATCGAACACAAACTCGCATAAGCCAGAGTCAAGATTCTCCCATCCTCGGCATATTTTTCAAGAATTTTGATCTCCTTCTCGTTCGTCAACGACGACCAATGACTCTTCATGCGAATCAGAAGCTCTGTCATCTGTCACGATGAGAGGAAAGCACAGTATTGGCAATGTTTCGAATTTTCATAAATTCGAATAATTGACATTTGTTTTGGAGTAATTACTGCATACCTTGTGACGATTGCTCATGCTGTTGATGGATTTGATGCAAGCTACCATTTGGCAGGACACCGGGGTAAAACACTGTATCATAATATCGATGTCACCCCACTCGTAGAACATTTTTATAACCTGACAAAATTACAGATTTTGCAACAATTATTGTCACATTATCGATGTAAAAAAAGACAAATAAAGAATAAAACATTTTGCATGCCATGGGTGTACCTGAACTGTCATTACGGAAAATATACTAAAATAAATGAATATTTGTTGCAGACGTTGCCACTTGGTAGATTGATAGGGCCACTGACCGATCAATGTCAACAAGATGACATTGAGTCTGTAAAAACGATTTTGTACGAAAAAGTCCATGTCTTAAGGTCCAACGTGTCGATAGCGTGACGTTGGTCGAAGGTGTGAGAACAAGCATCGTTTTTACGTGAAACTGTCAAACCCCTTCTCCTCCCTTTTTTATCCTCAAAATACACACAATGAAACGGCTCATTAACAATTCCTTCAGTGGGACGATCGATGGAAGAATTTCGCTCTGTTCGTTCAAAACAGGAGGTGCAGAAAAGATATAATCAAAAGAATAATAGATAGTATATTCTCAATGAAGAGCCAACGTCTGATGAGACAATTTTCTTCTTTCTTCTTTTTTTTATACGTTGAGGTTATTGCCTTTGTCGAGAAAGGACGAGGCATAACGAAGGAAAAAGTCTAGAGGGAAACATCTGGTTGTGTTGTAATGTCAGTCACGACGATAGTTTTATAATTGCGGAGACATTCATTGTCTCGTTGATTAGCAACTTTGAAACATTTGCGAGTTGTGATTGTTGCAAGATATTGAAAAAGGAAATGGGAAGATTCGTTTCATAACGTGAATATGAAACTACCCTGGGCAATCATCCCTTATTCGTTTGATGAGTGTTATTTTGAGTGTCATGGTGAAGGTCGGTTGATTTCAGTATTGTCAAAAATTAGACTGTTTGTAAGACTGGGTTTCTACATGTTGTATGGGAAATTTATCAGAATTTCTGTAGAGTCATTGGAAATGTTGATTAAAGACTCGTCTGGGGTAAAATCGTTGTAAAGTGCTTTGCATTTATGAGTGAAATGCTCGGATGAGGGAAACTATAATTGACGATCGTGACGAATTCGACGAAAACAATAGTAACATTGTTCACTTTTATTTTACGACATTCAACCCCCAATCATCCCCTTGAGGGTGGTTATTAGCCCAACTTCCTGTTGACGCCCATTTTGGGTGGAAACAAAACTGGAAAAAAAGACTGATGGATTTCTACAATCAACGAATTAATCGATTCTAATCTATTTGCTTATCTTCCTTTTATCAAATACAATCAAGAAACGTTTTGGACGATAAAGAATTTATAAAATTTCAATGACTTATACAATAAAATTGTAATTCAAAACAGTCAATGTTTCAACAAGGATCGTGAGTACTAGTGGCGAGCCGTTTGTCTGGAAATCGTATTTTCGATCTCTCTGGCTATATCGATACTGATGATCGTCAAAGTTTTTCAACGATTCATCTAAACTCGGTGAGCATAGTGAAGTACGACATTGACGTCCTCATGACCTTCGAAATAAACATTCTCATATAAATATTGAAAGAATAAAAGAAAATCTTAAAAAAAAACGTAATCAATTTACCATACTAAAATTCGTCAACGACATCTCATAAAATTTGCCAGCTGTCAATTTGCAAGGCTGGATGCTTCTCATCATCATGATCATCAACAATTGTTTCGAGCGTGAACTCGCCTGGTACCATTTAGCTGCGTATCTGTCGTCCCGAAATATTTCCTCGTGATAAAAAAAACAAACAAAATGAACGTGACATTGCAATTTTGAATGTTGTCCACACTTACACCCAATCGTATAACAATTCGCTGTGATCGATCAGCTTTTGTCCCGGCCAACTGATGAAGAAAATGTGAGCAACCTGAGCCAGTGTATAAACAGCAAATCTTATCCCTTCGGTCGGTGTGTCCATGCTCTCGACCATCTGTCAAAGTCAATCATTCTTGACGAAATTTCAAAACACACTTATTTAATTTCATTCCTTCATCATATTTGTCTTCGATTTATTTCCTCGAACGTTGCTCGAGCTAACCTGGTATCCTGCAAGACTCATGCACAAAACGCTCAGACCAAACACGAAGAAGAATACAATCACGTGTATGGATTCGATCGCACCGGCGAATCTTGAGAAAGCGTTTCCATAAAAAAAAAAAACAAATCAATAAAAACAATCGTGTCAATATCGATCCGATCGATGATTCGTCCATGCACCTCTCGATCGGACGATTTTGTGAAATCGTGCTCAAAGTACAAAGAATTCAATCACCAACTCTATCGTTCTCTTGTGAATTTTAATGCACTCCACGACCGATCTATACGTAGTCTCTTCCCGTTTGTTTGCACTGATCTCGTCCAGGAATTCATTATCTTCCGAATCCATCAAATTTTGTAAGCGTTCACTGATCGAAAGAAAATAGATTGAACGATCATTGTGCGATCGATTCGATTCGATCGAAGCTAGACACGAGTGTTGGTTTTACCCCAATACTGCAAACAATCCGCAAGCATGTTGGACGTAAACGGTGTAGGTCGTGTCCATCGCGACGATTGTGGTGATGGCGAGGAGAGAAGCAAAATTGGCGTGTAGAATAATCGGAAGGTAATATTTTTCCTCGTCCAAATTGCCGTATTTCACCGGGATCAGATTTGCGACTGGTCTCGATTCGTTCAAGGGCATCGCGATGTCCATCAATTTAGGAACCACCGGCATTAACACGAACATAGCAACTGTCGTGTACATGCAAACTGTAAAATTGAAACAGTAATCCGTATATCCCAGGTCGAGGAAACGAACGAAGAATAACAAGAAGCATCGACGTTGTCAATTTTGCAAACTTCGCACCACCATAAAATTCCGTCAGTTTCTTCCCCTCCTCCGCATACGCTTTGAATACCTTCAATTGGGGTTGAAAAATATCCGACTTCCAATCATTTTGAATATGAACCAAGAGATTTTTAATCTGGGATATAAAATTGAAAATTTGTATTTCTTGTTTTTTATCAACAATATTGTAATATTGGAAAAAAGAGAAGAGGTTTAAATTCTGTTACCTTGGCTGCATTGAAAATGTAGTTAAAAAACTTGAGGCATGTTGCAAATTGAACAGTGAGGATCGATAGACAGTCGATAACGAGATCCAATCGACCCCAAACGTCCACTAATAAACAAATCTGTAAAAAGAGAATTGCAAAAAGTGTCATTGTTTTTTTCTAGGCCAGAATTGGCAGCATACTAATTTTTGTGAAAATTGTATTATTGGTTCGATGGGAAACTAGATTTGAGGGTCGTACCTGAGCTGCAGACAAGCCCACCACGATGATCACGTATATAAACCTGATGAGATTTTTGTAAAGACCTTTTTGGTAGGGCCATTGACCGATACAAGTAAGAAGAAACTTATTTATTCTGTAGTAAGGACTTTCGAGTATGTTCATTTCCATCGTTGGAAGTTACTTCACTTGACTGATGGGCAATGTAACTCGGTAGCGGATCTGACCCACCGCACTTGCAATTGTCCTCATTAAGGATTCTCTCAGAGCACGCGACGACAGATGGCATAATTACCCTCGAATACGAGAAACTTTGAACGTGGCACATCGATTGAAAGGTAATGTTTGCGAGGGAGCTCCTTTTTACTTTCTACTAGCTCCCACCTGGACTCTCGTGTCGAGACAAAATGACACGCAATTGAATTATATTGTGCGGAGAAACGAGGGTGAAAGGCTTGGGAGATTTGTAGGGAAATAACGTCGATGTATAAAGTGAAAATGATACGTTACAAAGTTTGAAAGAGGGGGTAGTTTCTGTACAGTGTAACAGTGAAAGCTCGACGGAGTGGTACCTCAAGTTGTATTTGTCAGTCGCAACATATTATTGGATTTGCAGAGACATTCCCTGATTCAGCGATTCATAATTTTGCAACGTTTACGAGTTTTAATCTTCTTACTATTTTTCATCTTTATTGTAAAAAAGAAGTTTATTTATATATATTTTTTTATATCGTAAACGAGGAATGACCGATGGGACAATTAATTGAAAATTCTTGCGAGATAATATCGTCTCAGAGTGTTTTTTATTTATCGGACAAGTTTCTTGGTTTACACAGGGGTGAATATGACATTCACCCCCTTAATCACCCCGAATAAAGTGGTCGTTACTCTGACTCGCTGTCGACGATCCATTTCGAAAGATAACATGCGTGGGTTATCGAGGTCACCGTAAACACAGTGAAGAATAAATTTTCACGGCCAGCGAGTAAACTACCCCTACTCGTGCTTTTTCCATTACGTAACATCGTTAGACCAACTATAATTTTCTTTCTCTTGTTTTCCCATCTGTAATCAAGAAATTATATCTACGATGATGAATTTATAAAAGATCGATATTTTACGAAGTAATTATTGTACCTAATATGGCCGATCTCTCGATAAAGATCGCGATCGCTATGATCGAACTGCTTCTCCGGAAATCGTATTTTCTATTTCTGACTATCGATGCTTGTAGGTGTCTAGTTTCTCGAGAATTCATCTGAAGGACGTGAGCATAGTGAAGTACGACATTGACGCTCTCATGACCTTGGGAATAATTTAATTAAAATATTACAAGAAATTAAAATCGTTTACGAAATTAAAATCGATTTACCATGCTGAAATTTGTCAACGACATTTCGTAAAATTTCCCAGCTGTTAATCTACAAGGCTCGATGCTTCTCATCATCATGATCATCAACAATTGTTTCGAGCGTGAATTCGTCTCGTACCATTTAGCTGCGTATCTATCGCCCCGAAATTTCCTCGTAATAAAAAAAATAATAAAATGAAGGTAAAATTACAATTTTGAATTTCATGCAAACTTACACCCAATCGTATAATAATTCGCTGTGATCGATCAGCTTTTGTCCCGGCCAACTGAGGAAGAATATATGAGCAACCTGACCCAACGTAAAAACGCCAAATCTTATCGCTTCGGTCGGTATGTCCAAACTCACGATCATCTGTCAAAAACAATTCTCATTGACGAAATTTGTAACAAACTCAACTTTGTTTCTCATCATTGACCTACTTCTTCACAGGATTCTCTAGCTAACCTGATATCCAGCAAGACTCATGCACAAAACACTCAAACCAAGCACGAAGAAGAATACAATCACGTGCACAGATTCGATCGCACCGGCGAATCTTGAGGAAGTATCATGTAAAAAAACAAATAAACACAGATAAACAATCGTATCCGATCGAGTCTTCCTCGAGCTTTTTCAAACAAACGATTTTTCAAAAAATCGACGTCAAATACAAAGAATTCAATCACCAACTCGATCGTTCTCTTGTGAATTTTAATACACTCCACGATCGACCGATAAATCGCCTCTTCCCGTTCGCTCGTGTTGATCTCATCCACCGATTCATCCCCCTCCGATTCTATTAAATTTTTCAATCGATCTCTGATCGAACAAAATAAATTCCAACTAATTATATCAAATCGAATGATTCGATTCGATTAAACAAAAAAGAAGGCAAGTTCCATTTTTACCCCAATACCGCAAACATCCCGCAAGCATGTTGAACGTAAACGGTATACGTCGTGTCCATCGCGACGATCGAAGTGATGATGAAGAAAGACGCAACATTCGTATGAAAAAAGATCGGTAGGTAATATTTCTGCATGTCCAAATTTCCGTATTTTACGGGGACCAAATTTGGGACCGGTCTCGATACGTTCAATGGCTGCACAACGTTCAACACCATTGGCATGATCGGCATTATCACGAACATGAATAATGTCGTGTACATACAAACTGCGAAACAAAAAAAAGAAACAAATAGCAAAGTGACACGTCTACAAGAGGTCGAAGAAACAAACGCAGTAAAGCAACGAGGATCGATAGTGTAAATTTTGATACGTCGCACCACTGTATACTTTCGTCAATTTTCTCCCCTCCAACGCATACGCTCTTAATATTTGCAATTGGGGCTGGAAAATATCCGACTTCCAGTCGTTTTGTATATGAATGAATATTTTTTTAATCTAGAATAAAAATTGAAAATCAAGATTTCTATAATTTTGATAGGTAATCGATTTATTTACCTTGTCCGCATTGAAAATGTAATTGAGGAATTTGATGGTGGTCGCGACTCGAACAGCGAGGATCGAGACACAGTCGATAACGTGATCTAATCGACCCCAGACTTCCAATAACATATAAACCTGGGAAAAATGAATGTAGGGAAATTCTTGTTCGTTGTAGGTTCGAGTGAGAATTAATTGGACGATAATTTTGATGAAAATTGAATAATGGTACGATGGGAAAATACTCTTGAGGAGATGCAAGGACACACCTGAGGTATAGCCAGACCACCTACTGCACTCGCGTATAAGAACCTTAACAGATTTTTGTAAAGAGCTTTTTGATAAGGCCATTGACCGATACAAGTGAGAAGAAACTTATTCATTCTGTAGTAAGGGCTTTCGAGTATGTCCATTTCCATCGTTGGAAGTGGTGTCAGTTGACTGATGGGCAACGTAACTCGGTGACGGATTCGACCCACCGCAACTAGCAATCGTCCTCATTAAGGATTCTCTCAGAGCACGCGACGAGCGATGGTATAATTACCCTCGAAAGCGAGAAACTTCGAGCAGGGAACATCGATTGAAGGTAATTTTGATGAGGGTGCTTTTTTACTTTCTGGGAACGTCGTTGTAAATTCTCGTGTTGAGACAAAATTACAGATAATTGAAACATGCTATGTGGAAATATTAGAGAGAAACCGTCGTGGATTGAGATTCGTGGGATAATAATGTCGGTGCTCAAAGGCCGTGCGATATGTGACAAAGTATACGAGAAGGGGTAGTTCGTATTGAAGAGGTTTTCTTAACGTATGTTAACAGTGAATTGGGGACATTGTACCTTAAAACTTCATACGTTGATTCGTCGATTAATAACGTTGCAATATGTACCAGTTATAATTTTCTTGCCATGTATTTTTACGAAACGTGTATACTACCCCTTCTAATCATCCCTCGTACACTGGTCGAGTTTAATTTCGTGGGTTGTTGCGAGATTCGTTGTAACCTTTTATTCCTGGCATTGAAGCAATTTTTTTAGAATTTATTCAAAAAGTGCTCGAAAAAACTACCCCTTCTAATCATCCCTCGTACACTCGTCGAGTTTTATTTTGTGAGTCGTTGCCAAATTCGTTGTAACCTTTTATTCCTGGCATTGTGGCAATTTTTTTAGAATTTATTCAAAAAGTGCTCGAAAAAACTACCCCTTCTAATCATCCCTCGTACACTCGTCGAATTTTATTTCGTAAGTCGTTGTAACCTTTTATTCCTGGCATTGTGGCAATTTTTTTAGAATTTATTCTAAAAGTGCTCGAAAAAACTACCCCTTCTAATCATCCCTCGTACACTCGTCGAGTTTTATTTCGTGGGTCGTTGCGAAATTCGTTGTAACCTTTTTTTCCTGGCATTATGGCAATTTTTTTAGATTTTATTCCGGAAGTAAAACAAAAAATTGATTACAGATTTGTGTGAGATGAAATCTTCGAAAAAAGTGCTCTTTGGTTTCCAGGTAAACCGTGGGACGAGGAAGAATGTGATGGTTGTAATTGAAGACCATGAAGGAATTTCGACAAGCACAATCATTCATCCCTTAATTCCAGAGTCATGTTTCCAAAAATCGTATTTTCGATACTGGCGAGGATCTAATTTTTCGACGATTCATCTGAAGGAGGTGAGCATAGTAAAGTACGACATTGACGTCCTCATGACCTTCGAAATAAATATTCTGATATAAATATTGAATGAATAAAAGAAAATCTTTTGAAAAAAAAACGTGTTCAATTTACCATACTAAAATTCGTCAACGACATTTCGTAAAATTTGCCAGCTGTCAATCTGCAAGGTTCGATGCTTCTCATCATCATGATCATCAACAATTGTTTCGAGCGTGAACTCGCCTCGTACCATTTAGCTGCGTATCTGTGGCCCCGGAATATTTCCTCGTGATAAAAAAAAACAAACCAAAATGAACGTGACGTTATAATTTTGAATTTTGTCCACACTTACACCCAATCGTATAACAATTCGCTATGATCGATCAGCTTTTGTCCCGGCCAACTGATGAAGAACATGTGAGCGACCTGAGCCAGCGTGTAAACGATAAATCTTATCCCTTCGGTGGGCGAATCCAAGCTCACGACCATCTGTTGGAATCGATAATTGTCTATAGAATCTCAAATAAATTAAATTGTTTTTTAATTAATCATAATAACTCGTCTCCCACTTAATTTCTCGCAGGATCCTCGAGCTAACCTGAAATCCAGCAAGACTCATGCACATAATGCTCAAACCAAGCACGAAGAAGAATGCAATCACATGCACGGATTCGATCGCACCGGCGAATCTTGAGAGACAGAGAGCGTTTTGAAAAGAAAGAAAAGAAAATGAAAAAATCACAATAATCGTGTCAATATCGATCCGATCGATTTCTTCGTCGTGCACTACGAGTCAACGATTTTTCAAAATCGTTCTCAAGTACAAAATTCAATCACCAACTCTATCGTTCTCTTGTGAATTTTAATGCACTCCACGATCGACCGATAAGTCGCCTCTTCCTGTTTGATGAAGCTGACCTCGTCCAGATATTCGTCCCCGTCCGAATCCATCAAATTTTTTAATCGATCTCTGATCGAAGAAAAGATATTAAACGATCATTGAAGTGATCGATTCGATTCGATTGAAACAAGACACTAGGGGTTAGTTTTACCCCAATACCGCAAACATCCCGCAAGCATGTTGGACATAAACAGTGTAAGTCGTATCCGTCGCGACGATCGTGGTGATGACGAAGAGAGAAGCAAAATTAGCGTGTAAAGTAATCGGTAAGTAATATTTCTCCTCGTCCAAGTCGCCATATTTTGTGGGGATCAGATTTGCGGCTGGTCTTGATTCGTTCAAGGGCATCACGATATCCATCAATTTAGGCATCACCGGTAGTAATACGAACAATGTAACTGTCACGTACATGCAAACTGGAAAAATAGCAAAATGACTCGTCGAGAAAACGATGGAATAAAAGCAACGAGTATTAACAATATAAATTTGTCCACTTCGCACCACTGTAAAATTCCGTCAGTTTCTTCCCCTCCTCCGCATACGCTTTGAATACCTTCAATTGAGGTTGAAAAATATCCGACTTCCAGTCATTTTGAATATGAACCAACAATTTTTTGATCTGAGATTAAATTTGACAGTTTTAATTTACTTTTTCTTGTTTGAGTAATAACGTCTCGTTACCTTGTCCGCATTGAAAATGTAATTGAGGAACTTGACGCTAGTAGCCATCTGAACAGCGAGGATCGACATGCAGTCTATAACGAGATCCAATCTACCCCAAACGTCCATCAACAAATAAATCTGTAAACACAATAGAAAAAGTAATTTTAGTAAAATTGGATTGTTCGTTAGATGGGAAAATATAGTTGACAGAATACAGAACGCACTTGAGGTATGACCAGGCCTCCTACTGCACACGCGTATAAAAACCTTATGACGTTTTTATAAAGAGCTTTTTGGTAAGGCCATTGACCGATACAAGTCAGAAGAAACTTATTTATTCTGTAATAAGGGCTTTCGAGTATGTCCATTTCCATTGTTGGAAGTGGCGTCGGTTGACTGATGGGCAACGTAACTCAGTCGCAGATCCGACCCACCGCAACTCGCATTCGTCCTCATTAAGGATTCTCTCAGAGCAAGCGTCGACAAATGGCATAATTACCCTCGAATGCGAGAAACTTCGAGCAGAGGACATCGATTGAAAGGTAATTCTTCAGAGGGAACTTTTTTTTTACTTTGTGCTGGTGTAGTAGTAAATTGTCTCGTGCGGAGCCAAAATGACACGCAACTGATCACATTGTATGGATTAATAATGGAGACACGTCTCAGTGATGACGTTGGTTGGTTGGATAATAACGTTGGTGTAGAAAGTTGGGATAATATGTGACGAAGTGGGCAAGAAGGAGCTTACTTAGTCAGATTCTTGTACATTCTCAGTGCTAACATATTTCAAGGTTTGGTAACGTGCATTTTCCTCAGAATTTGTTTCAATTGGTTTATTCCTTCGAGAATCGTTTAATTAAATTCTGCTTTGATTTGGACAAAGACAATCTTGAGTGAGTTTTGAGGTGATGAGTTGGATTGAATAACAATCCATTGTCAAAAAGTGCTGAAGGTGCGTGTGATAAAATATCAAAAATTTATTGGGGTTGAATCCATTCGTTGGGTTTGTCCTATTCAAGTTCATGCTCTAAAAAAGATGTTTTCAAAAACGTAAGATAGTTGAAAATTGATGAAACGATATTTGTTCAGGAACAAAGGATGTCTCACAATTCAGTTGTAATTGTAATTCGTATTTATTGACATTTTCCAAAATTATTCAGGCTCAATCATTCCCAAAATATTCCAATCAATAAATCAATTTATTTTGCAAATAAAAAAAGATTTGCGTATTCCTTATTTACGTCAGTCATAAAAATCGATTTATCATAACGAGGCTTAAAATCATAAATAAAGTAAGATATTGGGGTCTGAACAATTTGCAATCGAGCCAAAATTCATCATTTTATCAACGTTCATTCGTTCAATGACGTGAAAAACACAAACCTCCCGTCCTCAATGATTTGACGCGATAATTACATTGGCAGCTCAACGAAACCCAAGCAAAAACGATAAAAGACAAAAGAATAATAAAGTAAAGTGTGTTTCGGACGAAGATTCAACAACTGGCGATCCAATTTTTCATTCCTTCCGATCGATGAAAGAAAAAGGTAAACATTGACCAAAAAAGGGAATCATCAATTTAAACACGTTTAAAAATTGACAGTCGTTGAACTGCTTTTTGATATTCTCTCAAATTTATTGATACAATGTACACTTTACGTGTACATTGTACGTCAAAAGTGTACATTTTGTATTTGTTACTGAGTGTTAAAGAATTAAAATAAAAAATGAAATAAAGAACAACGAAAAAGGGTGAAGTGCAAAATCACATTTCTTGACCATCATGGAATATCTGTCGTCTCTCTTAGGGAAGCCTTTGTCGTCTGCAGCGTGGCCCTTGGAAATTTATTAATTCGAGGTAACAGGAGAAGAAACCGTTCGTCGTTTATAATTTCTTTCGTTTTTCAAGCAGCTCATCGCATCGACACCAAAACCGTAAAGTATGACATCGATGTTTGAATGACCTTGAAGCAATAATCAAATTCGTTGAAGGAGAAAAACGCTAATGATATAAATCTAATTATAAATTAATTAAAAAATGCTAACCGTTGCGAAACTTTCCATTGACATGTCGTAAATTTTACCCGCTGTCATTTTGCATGGCTTGAGACTTCGCATCATAGCGACTCGCAGAAGATGTCTACAACGCAATGGAAATCTATACCACTCTGCGAAGTATCTGCAAATTTTGGATTTGTATTTTTTTTTGTTTTTCATGTGAAAACGTCGTTCTAATACGTCCATCGAATTTTTAAAGAATATTTGGCGTACATCGAGTCGCGAAATTGTTCGGTATGATTTACCAAGACTTGACCGGATAAACTATTGAAGAAGAGGTGAAACAGTTGACCGATTATGAATTGTCCGAGTCTAAAAGCCTCGTCGTAGCTTCCTAGTTTCGTGATAAACTTTTTTCGACGTTCGTATTTGCGAAAGAAAAAGTGAAAGAGTAAAAAGGATCATGAGATTTAGACTGTTTCGTAGCGGACAAAAACAAATATCGTACCTGCAATCCTGTTGCACTGACAAGTATCATGCTCGTTCCAATTTGAAAAAGGAACGTCAACGAGTGTGCTGCTTCGATGAGATTGGCAAAACTTCGACATTGTAAAAATATACACTTTTGTTCAATCCCATAAAATAATGATCGATGAACGATTAACCCTTTGAGCCCTAAGGACGCATAGATGCATCAGCCTATGCGTCTGCGGACCACATAAGCTTGAAGGTACTCGGGTCTCAAAGGGTTAAATCCAATAAAAAAGGATAAAACAAATCAATAAATTAAAAGATAAATACTGACTCGATGACTTGTGCATGAGCTTTGATACAGATGGCAATTCGTTGATAAATTTCTTCACTCTCTGTGTTCCATTCGAGGATCACATCGATATCCTCACCCTTCATCGTATTTTCCAATCGCCTTCTGGAAGTGGAAACAGAGAAGTAAATTAAAAAGGGCTGGAGAGCAAAGAAAAGTTCGAGTAAGATTTAAACTTTTCTCATACTTACCCTATGATCGAAAACATTCCACAGACGTGATAAATGTAACCCATGAGCACCATGTCGGCACCAACGATTATTAAAACCGCGACTGTCGTTCCGATGTAATCGTGGACCATGATGGGCACGTAATATTCATAAGGATCTACGTAATATTCGGTTTGATACAAAAATTGTCGCGGACGTGATTCGTTCAGAGGTAAAACGATGTCGAGAATTTGCGGTAACATAGGGATAAGTAGATATAGCACCAAGGAGCCGATGACAGATCCTGAATAAATATGGATAGATTGGTGAATTTGATTAATTGGTAATTTCTTGAATTCAACTACTCACCCCCATAGAGCGTGCTCATGACGAATCCCTGTCCGACGTAACTCATGAGAATCTTCATCTCCTGCTTATCCGTCAGTCTGGCCCAATCTTCCTTCATGAGATCCAACAATTTTCTCATCTACGTACGATTTTTTCCAAAATTCGTTAACTCGATCGTACAACGTGACACGTATGCGATCAAATACCTTAACCGCATTGGAGATACAATTTGACGCCTTCAATATAGCAACGAACTGCACACCCATTGGCACCACGCACTCGACCATAATGTCTATATTACCCCACACTTGAACAAGTTTCAATGCCTACAAACGATATTCACTAACTTTGGGTCCTTCGATACGATAATTGTTGTTGTTAATTTTTTTTTAAATTTATTTAAACATCTTCGTGGACATTGAGAATATCGCCATTTCAAGCTCGTCATGTTTACATTGGATAAAATCGATTTTCCACATTCCCTGGTCAAAAAATTGAGAAAATGTTCAATTTCTAAAAAAAAAATTGAGGAAGTTATCAATTTCTAAAAAATCGAGAAAATTGTCAATTTCTAAAAAATTTGAGAAAATTGTCAATTTCTAAACATCAAGAATTGTCAATTTCTAATAAATTGGGAAAATTGCCAATTTCTAAAAGATTGAGAAAATTTACAATTTCTAAAAAATTAGGACAATTTCTAAAAAGCTGAGAAAATTTTCAATTTCTAAAATATTGAGAAAGTTTTCAATATCTAAAAAAATCGAGAAAGTTTTCAGTTTCTAAAAAATTGAGAAAATTGTCAATATCTAAAAAATTGAGATAATTTTCAATTTCTAAAATATTGTAACTTTTGTAAATTAAAAAAAATCAACTCGTCGGTTATATTACATTCGACGATTAGAGGATTGAAGTCGCGATTCGACAATGTCAGCGAACAAAATGTATATATATATATATTTCACGAAGCTTAAGATCCGTCTACCTGTACAAGCATGACAGTCGTGAGTGACAGGTACATAAACACCGATAAAATCCTTCGCTGATTGAGTGGCTGGTAAGGCCAATTGCCGACACTCCAAATGAGATACTTACTCAACCTGTAGTATCGATGATCAAATATGTCCATTGTGGTTTTGTCGAATGTCACACGATAACTGTTGTAGGGTTGGTAGTCAGTGAAGAGTCGAGAAGAGGGAGATAAGAACGATACGCTGCTCGTACGAGGTAGTGCAAGAGCCTGAGTAGCATATCGCATGATTGTTCCTAATTAAATATTCCTTTAGTCGATCCAACTCAGACGCACGACTCGACGTACATTAGAAATAATTGCTGGCGTGTGACAGTGACATCAAAAGAACTCGATCCAAAGCTTTGTACACTTTTCGTCGAGTCGAAAAAAACACGTATTCTGTGAAATGTTCAGTTGGGAGTCGAACATTGTGCAACAACTATGGGTTACAAAACAGTTCATTCGGGAGACGAGAAATCGTGGATGGATAAAATACAGCGATATTATGAGGGTATTAAAAAATTGCAAGAGGGTAAATGTGCCATGAAAATTGGCGAGGGGATGGAAATGTTTGTCGCTCATCAAATTACCTCTGGAATAATAATATCGTTTTTAGGCAGCAAGATACTTCATTGACATCTCAACCTTCGAGGGAAAAGTTTGTTTTAATTAATAAATTCGTTAAATAATCATTGAGAAAGAAAAGGACAGTAAATTACAACGGAATGTTTGAAATTCTATAATTTTCTTGAATTCATTTACAAGCGCATATTTTTTTATTTCTGTGTGTCATTGAATGAAATTAACGAAAATGGTGCAGTGCGAGATCACATTTCTTAGCCATTATGGAATATCTCCAATCTCCGTCAGGGAAGCCTTTGTCGTCTGCAGCGTGGCCCTTGGAAATTTGTTTATTCGAAGTAACAGCAAAATAACACGTTCGTCGTAGATAATTTCTTCTATTTTTTAGCGGCTCATCGCATTGACACCAAAACCGTGAAGTATGACATCGATGTCTGAATGACCTTGAAGTAATAATCAAATTTATTGAATGAAATAAACGCGAATCGATACGAGTGAAGAAAAATTATAAAAAATTCCTGACCTTTGCGAAACTTTCCATGGACATGTCGTAAAGTTTACCGGCTGTTATTTTGCATGGTTTGAGACTTCTCATCATGGCGAGTCGCAGAAGATGTCTACAACGCAACGGGAATTTGTGCCATTCAGCGAAGTATCTAGAAATTTAACATTTTAACATTTATATCAATTATTTTTTTAGTTTCCATGTGCAAACGTCGTTCCAATGCGTCGGTTGATATTCGAATCAATTTTTGGCGTACATAGATTCGTGAAATCGTTCGGTATGATTTACGAGCACTTGACCGGAGAAACTGTTGAAGAAGAGGTGGAACAGTTGACTCATTATGAATTGTCCTAGTCTAAAAGCCTCGTCATAGCTTCCGAGTTTCGTGATCAACTTTTTTCCGAAGTTAGTGCCCAAAAGAGACAAGAGATCATGGAGTTTAGATTATTCCTAGAAGAATAAAAAATATTATACCTGCAATCCCGTTGCACTCATCAGCAGCACGGTCGTTCCTATTTGAAAGAGGAACGTGAACGAGTGCGCCGCCTCGATGAGATTGGCAAACCTTCGAATTTTCAAAAAAAAGGACATATTTGATAATTCCAATCGGGATAATGATCAACGATGGATTATAAATATACCAAATAATCAAACTAAATGTTTCATCGTGAATTCGATGAAACTGGATTACATTTACATCACAATTATCGATGCACACCCAGATCTAAAGGGGGCTAACTTGAAATTGCAATTTCTGAGTTAGCCTACCTAGGGGCTAAGTGCAAAATCGCAATTTTTGAGTCAGCCCCCTTTAGATTTGAGTGTGCGATGTGAACACTCAGGAGGCCCTTAGGGGTTAGCCCCTAGGGGCTGACTCAAAAATTGCGATTTTGCAGTTAGCCCGTAGGTAGGCTAACTCAAAAATTGCAATTTCAAGTTAGCCCCCTTTAGATCTGGGTGTGCGAAATAATTCAATAATATACCGACTCGATGATTTGCGCATGAGCCCTGATACACGTGGCGACACGTTGATAAATTTCGTCATTATTATCGTTCCACTCGACCATCTCGTTGATATCGTCACCCTTCATCATATTTTCCAATCTCTTTCTGGAGGTTAAAAAAGAAAAATGTATTTACCGATCACGATGAAACTAGTAAAACTAAATTGGTGTAACAGGCACGAAAAAGTTCGGGGCAGGTTTAAACTTTTCTCATTCTTACCCTACAATCGTGAACATTCCACAGACGTGATAAATGTAGGACATGAGTAACATATCAGCACTAACGATCGATATAATACCGAGTGTCGTTGCAACGTAATCGTGGATTATGATGGGCACGTAATATTCATAAGGATCTAGATAATACTCGGTCTGGTACACGAATCCTAGAGGACGTGTCTCGTTGAGGGGTGCAATTATATCGAGCATTTGTGGGATCAAAGGGACGAAGAGATACACGACCATGCTCCATAGGAGAATCCCTGAATAAATATCAATCGATTAACTAGTCGATTTATTGGTAATTTCTTCGATTTAACGACTCACCTCCATAGAGCGTGCTTATTACGCATCCACGTTGTACGTAACCCATGAGAATCTTCACCTCCTGCTTATCAGTCAGCTTGGCCCAATCTTCCTTCATGAGATCCAACAATCTTCTCATCTACTTACAATTTTTTCCAAAATCCGTTAACTCGATCGTATAACAAGACGCGTATGCGATCAAATACCTTAACCGCATTGGAGACACAATTTGCTGCCTTCATTATAGCAAGAGACTGCACCCCTATTGGCACCAAGCACTCGATCATAATGTCTAAATCACCCCAGATCTGAACAAGTTTCAACGCCTATAAACAACATTCACAAACTTTCAGTCCTTCGATGCGATAATGCCCGTTGTGACATTTTAAAATTAATTGAAACATCTTTGTGATAATTGAGAATGACGATATTTCAATGAATGAAATTGAGAATTATAAAATTTTTCTAACAATTCAAGATATTTGAAGGAAATTAGTCGATGGAAGAAAAGTTCTCAATTGCTATCAAAAATACTTTGAAAATTGGAATTATCTTCGCGATAATTCCAATTTTCAAAGTATTTAAAGTCGCCATTCAGTGAATGTCAGCGATTAAAAATATATTTCACAAAGTTCAATTTTCGTCTACCTGTCCAAGGATGAGAGTCGAGACCAACACGAACATATTCGTTGCCAATATCCTTCGCTGATTGAGTGGTTGATAAGGCCAATTGCCGATGCTCCAAATGAGATACTTACCCATTCTATAATATCGATGGTCGAATATGTCCATTGTGGTTTTGTCGAATGTCGCATAATAACTGATCCGGGGTTGGCATTGAGTAGGGCGAAGCGAAGAACGGGGGCGCGAGAACTATCCTCCTCGTCTGGGGTAGTGAATGACCCCTTGCACATATCGCATGATTGTTCCTAATTATATATTCCTTTGGTCGACCCAACTCGATCTCATAGCACGGAGTACATCGCAAATTATTGCTGACACGTAATAGCAACATCAAAAGAAATCGGTAGAAAGTGTCGTGTCATTTTCTTTTTTAAAGAAAAAAGGGTAGATATTATACGAAAAGTTTCAATCCGAACTTGAAGATAATCCAACAACTGTGGGTTACAAGGCAATTTATTCGGGAGACGAGAAGTCGCGGATGGACAAAATATCCTGATATTGTCAGTGTTTTAAAAAATTGCAAGAGTGAATATGTGGAATGGATTGAAAATGGGCGAGTGAGTGACAATGTTTGTCGCTCATCAAATTGCCTCTGGAACAGTCAGATCGTTTCAGGTAACAATACACTTCGTTGACATCGCAATCTTAAAAATAATACTTTTTTTTTAATTAATAAAAACCATTAGGCTAGAAGTATACTGAATCTGCCCCCGAGAGATGATTTAATTATACTGTGAGGATATGTAGGTGAAACTAAATAATATATGAAACTACTAATGAAATACTAAGATCCTGAAAGTTTTAGATCTCTAACTAAATTGGTTTTTGATAAAAGCAAAATATGTAAAAATAAAAAAAAAATTTGTTGGGAACACATAAATCGATTAATCTAAATTTTGGACATGTTTTGGGGGCTGATTATAGCTTCTAGGGAAAAAATTGAGAGATATATTGGTTCATAAGATCCTTGAAAAAAAAGGCATTTTTCTTTTAATTTCAATTTTTAACTATTATACAATTTTGGCACAATTATCTTCATTTGTAATAAACTTTATTTATGCGTTTTAGTCTTTAATTTTATAATTTTAATGGATATTTATGTAATTTGTAGTTTTTTCAAAATAATATTTCACATTCAAAACAAGAAAAATGTACCAAAATAAAAACATAAAATAATTAATTAGCTATAATCAATTTTACAGTTATTTTCAAATATTTTTAGAAACAACTTTCTATCATAAATTTTAATAATTTATATTTCAATTTTGGTTTTCTGATTTTTACATATTTTGCTTTTTTCACAAACCAATTGAGTTAGGGATCTGCAACTTTTAGGATCTTAGTATTTCATTAGTAACTAAATATCCTCTCAGATCATTAAATTATCTCTCGGAAGCAGATTCAGTATACTTACTAATTAAACGTCGAGAAAGAAAACAAACGTAAATTACAATGAAGCGTTTAAAGTTCTATCATTTTTTCAAATTCATTTACAACCCTATATTTTTTTATTCCTGTGTGTCATTGAATAAAAATATCGAGAACGGTGCAATGCGAAATCACATTTCGTAGCCAAGTTTCAACCCCTACAAAGGACATTCGCAAACTTTCGGTCCTTCGATGCGATAACGCCCGTTGTGACATTCTTTAATTAATTGAAACATCTTTCTGATCATCGAGAATGACGAGATTTCAATGAATGCAATTGAGAATTATAAAATTTTTCTAACAATTCAAGATATTTGAAGGAAATTAGTCGATGGAAAGAAAGTTCTCAATTACTCTCAAAAATACTTTGAAAATTGGAATTATCGCGAAGATGAAAGTCGCTATTCAGCAAATGTCAGCGATTTTAAATATATTTCACAAAGTTCAAAATTCATCCACCTCTCCAAGGATGAGAGTCGAGACCAACACGTACACATTCGTTTTCAGTTTCTAAAAAATTGAGAAAGTTGTCAATATCTAAAAAGTGAGACAATTTTCAATTTCTAAAATATTGTAACTTTCGCAAATTAAAAAGAAATCAACTCGTCGGTTATATTACATTCGACGATTAGAGGATTGAAGTCGCGATTCGACAATGTCAGCGAACAAAATGTATATATATATATATATATATTTCACGAAGCTTAAGATCCGTCTACCTGTACAAGCATGACAGTCGTGAGTGACAGGTACGTAAACACCGATAAAATCCTTCGCTGATTGAGTGGTTGATAAGGCCAATTGCCGATAATCCAATTGAGACACTTACTCAATCTATAGTTATCGATGGTCGAATACGTCCATTGTGGTTTTTTGTCGAGTATCGCATAATAACTGATTTGGGGTTGGCATTGAGTAGGGTGAATCGAAGAAAGGGGGTGCGAGCACTATGCTCCTCTTCTGGGGTAATAAAAAACCCCTTGCACATGTCGCATGACTGTTCCTAATTATATACACCTTTGGTCGCCCCAACTCGGTCGCACGACTCGACGTATATTGGAAAGAATTGCTGGGGTGTAATAACAACATCAAAAGAACTCCCTAAAAACTTTCGTTTGATTTCTTTGAGAGAAAAAGGGCTAAGGTATCGTACGAAATGTTTCAATCCAAACTTGAAGATAATCCAACAATTGACAGCTGACAGAAAAGAACGTTCTAGACATGCAATTGAGTGAAACTTGGAAGATGGATAAAAAAATGTGCAAACCAATGAAAATAATTGCAGGTCTATGGAACTGAGAGTTTACGAAGGAATTGAGTACTTGAGACAAAAGTCGTTGATTTTTTGTTTATTCGGATTTTTTCGTGACTCGCACAAGATCCGTTGCATTTTTATAACAGTTTAACTTTGAAATAATAGCCATATGTTACGAGCGTCAATCGTAGCTCGACTCTCTGTACATTAATCTGGGAAGCCATTGTTGTCGTATAAACGCTCTTGATTCGTTTATCGAAGGGACACCAAAACCGTAAAATACGACATCGATGTCTGCACGACCTTCGCTTGACAAGGTTAAATGTTTTTGTTTAAAACGTTTGTTTTCGTTTGTTTAAAACGAGAAAGAATCGATATACAACCTTAGCGAAACTCTCCATTGACATGTCATAAAGTTTACCAGCTGTCATCTTACAAGGCTTGAGACTCCTCAGCATCGCGAGCCTCAAAAGATGCCTTCCTCGCAACGGGAAACGATACCACTCTGCGAAATAACTAAATATTTTCGTCTCTCGTTCATCAACTCGTCTCTGTAACAATAATATCGTTTCAAGGTCGTTCATAATCTCGATTTTCTTACACCGAGTCACGAAATTGTTGAGTGTGATCCATCAACATCTGGCTGGGCCAACTGTTGACGAAAAGATGAACCAATTGACCGATTATGAATTGTCCAAGTCTAAAAGCTTCGTGATAATCCCCAAGATTCGTGACGACCTGTTTTCCATCAAAATCGCGATCGACTATTTTGTTTATTCAATAACTTTTTGTAAGTAAGTCCATCGGAGATGGCCATAGTTGTTTCGAAGGTGTGCAAAATTAAAAATAAACACACTTCGAAATTTCTTTTAACGTATAAACAGTCTTTAAACATTTATCTTTAAGATAATTAATAAAAATGTAATTAATTATTCCATGATCAAACTTAAAACTACATTAGAAAAAAAATCACCATTGGCCACCTCTCCCGAGGTGGCCGGGTGTCATGGCCATGTGTGTAAAGAAAAGATGTCCTCACTCAAATTCTATCTTTAGCTTCCACTTTTCGTTTATGTTTTTGGAACAATTTTTCAGAACATTTTTCGTCTACCCACAGCTGACATACAATGACATTGAAATCAGTTTTCGATGAGATTGAATTTTCTCCTCCACCTCTCATCTGATAAATTACACAATACGTGTTCTCCCTCTTTACTACTCAAGATGGTCATATGGTCATCACGCCCTAACTCAAGGTAGGCTCATCTCTCCCAATCCTCCAATATTGAATATTCCATGAAATATTGCAATATACCATCTCTCCTGGACTTACTTTTAAACCGGCAGAAACCTCCTTGACATACCTGAAGTCCTGTCGCACTGATCATGAGCATACTCGTTCCCATTTGAAAGAAGAAACTTGTCGAGAAAGCTGTCTCAACAAGCCTAGCGAATCTTGAAAGAAAAATTATTGAAACATTCCCATCCGATTTTCACTCTTGAGGTACACAATGTACCGACCCCATGACCTCCCCGTGATCCTTGATGCAATTGGCAATGTCACTATAAATCTTTTCACTCTCGGCTTTCCAATCTAGGGACACATCAACCTTGGAATCTTTCATAGTGTTCTCCAATCGTAATCTGCCAAAGAGAAAAAGTATAATGTTACCTTGAGTATTTATCTGATCGTTGACGATTGTTTCTTACCCTATAATAGTGAATATTCCACATATGTGATGAACGTAGGCGAGAAGCATCGTATCAACACTGACGACCACCGTGATCGTCAACAAAGTTCCCCAGTAATTATGAATCATGATCGTGGCGTAATATTCGTCCTGATCGACGTAATACTCTGTCTGATACAAGAATTGTCTCGGACGTGTCACGTTCAAGGGCAAAATGACATCGAGTATTTGCGGCATCAGCGGTAGAATCAGATAAATTGTCATCGAAGCGTAAACAGACACTGTTTCAATGGCTAAAGTAAGGAACAAGATTAAAATTTGTCTCGTTGTCTCACCTCCGTAAAAGGCTCCACGCATGAATCCCGTTCTAGCGTATCCCATCAAAATTCGTATCTCTCCTTCGTCGGTCAATGCAGCCCAGTCTTTTCTCATCAGATCCAAAAGTCTCTTCATCTATGACGTGACCTTGTGATTCAACGATCATTCGGGAATTGTCGAATCGAGAAAGTACCTTGACACCGTTGGTGATGCAATTCGATGACTTCATGAAAGCAACGATCTGCACTCCCATCGGTACCATACACTCGACCATTATATCGATGTCTCCCCACTGCTCTACGAGCTTGATACCCTACAAAACAACATCAACATCGTTCAAATTAAAACAATTTTTTTCCAACCTCCTCAATACTCTTGCCAACTGGGCTAATTGTTAATATATTTTTGTTAATAATTTTCTCATAATTAAAGTTTAATCGTCTGTCAAAGTCCAGGACAGTAAGGTCGTGCGTTTCAAGAAAATGAATAGCAATGAGAATTTTTTTTTTATTTAAAAAAAAATCCGAGAATTGTTTATTCGTTTCGCACACCTGTACCAGGGTGACAGTCCCGATGCTCAGATACAGAAAAAAGCACTGTACACGTCGTTGAACAAGTGGTTGATAGGGCCACTGGCCCATTGCACCCATGAGAAGCCTGTTTATTCGGTAGTAACGATTGTCGAAGATATCCATCGTTGTTTGTCGAGTGTCACTATCGCAGTGACTGATAACCACTGTGCGTCAGTCGTCAGGTGGGTGGCTCACGTAACGTTGACTGTCTAGGGTCGAATGAGCCGAGGGAATATTCGTCGCGACAGTTCCTAATTATATATTCCTTTAGTGAACAGCTCTGTACCGCTTGTTCCGTCGATTCGCCATAATTATAGCGGTCGAGATGCGTCACATCAAAAGAAATTGTCGACTAGGATCGATTTCATTTTCTAGTACCAGCGGACAAAATAAAAAGGAAAGTAAAAATGGAAAGATCATTTAATTACTCGTCCCCCACCTTAGAACACTTCGTACATTGTTCCATTTGGTTTGATGGCAGCGCGTGGATGAAAAACGCCACGGGGAAAGTATTTCAAAGGATTCAAGGTCAAATAATTCGACCTGAGGGAAAATATCAACCGTTCAAAGAATAACTGTATTGCCGAGTGTTTAAGGGACGTACTTGAGTCCTCGCTGACGATCCGGTGTCATTCTCGTTACAAGCTTGTCATTGGAGCGAAGTAAGCAGCGTAAAATAAGACATTGACGTTTGCAGTACCTTGAAACAAATTCGAACATAGAAACAAGTATTTCATCATCGAAATCATAATTGTTTCTAAATTAAATTAATAATTATCGAATATAATCATTTTTTTCTTTATCACAAAACGTTAAGAGAATTGATAGCTCACAGAGCAAAAATTTTCCATCGACATGACGTAAAGTTTTCCAGCGGTGATCGTGAATGGTTTAATGGTTTGTCGTAGAAGAAGAATTATTAATTTTCTCGATTTCAGTGACATGAAGTACCATTTACAATTGTATCTGTGATCAAAAAACGTAAACTGGATGTAATCAAAAGAAATTAATTAACGACTTATTAAACAAAGTTTGAATTTTTATCGCAAGATAAAATATTCATTTTCTCGACGATTGTTATAGACATACGCGGAAACTCGTACGAGCGAGCTCGAATCCATGATCCATTGGCCCGGCAGACTGTTGCAATAGAGATGAACCGCTTGTGAGACGGTAAAAAGAGCAAATCTCAGAGAATCCACGATCTCGGAACTACCAACGACACACTGCGCAGAGCGAAATCACGGACAACATTTTCCACATTATTTTACCGATAAAAATACAATTTCTCGATCAACCTACCCGTGCACCCGAGAAACTCATAACGAACATATTGCAGCCGAGTATGAAGAACATGGACCACTCGTAAGAAGATTCCATGGTTTGTACGAACCTTTTCCGAACAAAATTGCAACGAAAATTTATTAGTTGATTAACCGATTATTGTTCGGATCGACCAAGGACGATCAAGGTCGATCAAGGTCAACCAAGTTTCACCAAGGTCAATCAAGGTCAATCAAGGTTGACCGAAGTCAATCGAGGTTAACCAAGGTCGATCAAGGTCGACCCAAGTCGGACCAAAGTTGCAAAAAGCGATTATCGATCCAGTCAACCAACCGATCGATTGGCAAGCATCGAAATGCTATTTTGTTTTTTGGGGAGGACAATCGTTCGTCCGTCGTAACGGACGAATGTCTCAAAACCAGAGTAAGCAACGCATACAACGTGATAAACATAGATCGATATTAATCTACTCACTCCATTACTCGTTTATGATCCTTCAAGCAGGCAACGATCTTCTTATAATCGAGGTCCTCCTCGGTGCTCGATTTCAGCGTCACCAACATTTTCTCGTTTCCTTCATTAACGTGCTCCAGACGATATCTGTACGCGATTGGAATTTAATTCCGATACAACTTCTCGCAATTTCCAAAGAGGAATTTTTTTTTATTTCTTGTTTTTTCCCCGTTTTTTTTTACCTCAGTACTTCGAGCATCGCGCACACGTGTTGAGACAAACACATGTAGAAAGAGTCGACGCCAATGATGATGAGTATGATGACCAAAGTACTCCCAACTCCGTGTAGCCAGATCAAGAAAAAATATTTTTCCGGATCGATTTTGTAATCGGTCTGAAAAAGGCTGATCGAGTCGCGGGACTCGTTTAACGGAAATAGGGCATCCAATACCGGTGGGGCGAAGGGGACGCATATCCATGCAGTTACGGTTAGGTAGAGGAGCACTGCGATTTAAAAATGTCCATGTTACTTTTTTGTTGTTGTTATAGTTTTGGGTTTTGTAAATTTTCTTATCCTTAGTTTAAAATCGTGAATTATAATTCTAGGCTCATCAACTGACTGAAGTACACTATAGTGAGTTGTCTTCCTTTGTTTCCGTAATTACGGAGAACCGTTATTTCCGGCATAGATCGCATGACCTCCCAGTCGTTTCGAGTCGCATCGAGGAGCTTTCTTATCTTCGATATCGGCAAATTATAAAGATCGATAGAAAAAATTAAAAAATTTCACAAAACGAACGAAAAACCACAAAGGAAAATCTCGTTACCTTTCTTCGTACGCTACTCTTACCTTGCGGGTATTGAAGACGCAATTCAGCAACTTTGCGGTACTCGCGGTATTCGTTATAAGAGGGGAAATGCACTCGATGACCGTGTCAATTCGGCCCCAAACCTGTGGTACCCTTATGACCTGCCCAAACGTTAATTTGAGCCGAACGCAGATGTACGAGGAAACACGAAATAAATTATTAAAAATTAACTTTTCATTTTTATCGTCTTATTTTTAATGAAGCAAGCCCATTCGAAATAATAATGAAATTTGATCAAGAATAATTGTGAAAAAAGGAGAAAATTGAAGCAACGATTAATTAACTTTTGAATCGATTGATCGTTAAAGGACGAAATTTAATTATTAAAAATTAACTTTTCATTTTTATCGTTTTATTTTTAATGATGCAAGCCTATTCGAAATAATAATGAAATTTGATCAAGAATAATTGTGAAAAAAGGAGAAAATTGAAGCAACGATTAATTAACTTTTGAATCGATTGATCGTTAAAGCACGAAATTTAATTATTAAAAATTAACTTTTCATTTTTATCGTCTTATTTTTAATGAAGCAAGCTCATTCGAAATAATAAGGAAATTTGATCAAGAATAATTGTGAAAAAAGGTTCTTTGATTACATGAATTTTTTTCGATCGATTTTAATCGATTCGACGATTAAAATTAATTATATAAAAAAGATACCAAATTATAAACTCCCGCCCATCCAACAAAAAGTCAATTAAGTTAATTATTTAATTATTTCCACAATTATATTAGCTTTACCTGCGGCGTAACGAGGCTCATAATCGTGAAAAGGATAACAACCGTTTTGACACTTCTTTCGAGTACGGATTGATAAGGCCACTGGCCGATAGCGCACAGTATACGTTTGTTAAAGCTCCAGTATCGATCGTCGAACACATCCATAACG
Source organism: Netelia fuscicornis (assembly GCA_946811545.1). Taxonomy (NCBI): domain Eukaryota; kingdom Metazoa; phylum Arthropoda; class Insecta; order Hymenoptera; family Ichneumonidae; genus Netelia; species Netelia fuscicornis. The sequence continues at coordinate 2,461,467 of OX328012.1, read as the reverse complement.
TTCCAGTCCAAGTTCCGCAGTTTGTCTCGGTACGAACGTGCCAATCTTCTAATTTACTTTTATTCCTCGTACGTCCTGGCTCCTCGACAAGTCACGCAACAAATTCTGTTTCCAAGTTCAAAAAACGAAGGAGGGAATAAAGAAGCGAGAGACACGTACTGTTGTGACAATGCCCGTACGACAAATATCACAAGTACATCAAGTAAATATCGGGTTACAAAGAAACGTCAGTTCTCGACTGTCGCGACACTTGTCATTCTCGCACATTTACTGTCACGTTCAATTTCTTATGCGAATCATAAGAAACGAGACGTAATGGTGACGAACGTTTTGTGCATACTCGATGAAATAAGAGAGAGGGAGATGGAACGAAAGTGTACATCTCCGGGTGACTAGTTATGTCAACGGTTTCATAGCTTGTATATTCGATCATGAAGTTAAAGTAGCCGGGGGATACGAAAAGTTATCAAGCGTTGGCTACAACTGTCATCGCACTTGTGAATAAAATTTCATTCGTCGAGTAAACGAGCTGTGCAAGACTGGACACAAATTCTCGACGAATGTTTAAGACTCGTGGATTCAATTTTTATTATATTTGCAAGAAAAGAGAAGAAAAATATGAAGGGAAGACTGGACAAAAATTCTCGACGAATGTTCAAGACTCGTGGATTCAATTTTTATTATATTTGCAACGAAAGAGAAAAAAAAATATGAGAGGAAGGATATTTTCAAGTTTGATGAAACGAAAGATCCGTGTACACGTTCCTAGTATAGGGTCGAATCAACGCATCGACGTTAGAACCGTGAAGTACGACATGGACGTCTGCATCACCTTGAAAACAATCGAGGTTTTTATGAGAATTTTTTTATCGAGATTGTTTAAAGTTTGTGGTAAATAAAGAATGCTAACCGAGCTGTAATTTTCCATGGAAACTATGTAAATTTTACCAGCAGTAAGCTGACACGGTCGTTGACTTCGTATCATCATCATGATTAGTAATTTTGCGGCTTTTGGGGAAAGATCTTCCCAATTCACTTCGTAACTAGAATCAAGAGATAGATGGATTTAATTAATAAAAAGGAAATTATAATTTTGTTAAATTAATCTTGACTTACGCATAATCGAAAATGGAAAGATTAATTAATAAAAAGGAAATTATAATTTTGTTAAATTAATCTTCACTCACGCGTAGTCGAAAATGGAGAGATTAATTAATAAAAAGGAAATTATAATTTTGTTAAATTAATCTTGACTCACGCGTAATCGAAAATGGAAAGATTAATTAATAAAAAGGAAATTATAATTTTGTTAAATTAATCTTCACTCACGCGTAATCGAAAATGGAGAGATTAATTAATAAAAAGGAAATTATAATTTTGTTAAATTAATCTTGACTCCCGCATAATCGAAAATGGAGAGATTAATTAATAAAAAGGAAATTATAATTTTGTTAAATTAATCTTGACTCATGCGTAATCGAAAATGGAGAGATTAATTAATAAAAAGGAAATTATAATTTTGTTAAATTAATCTTCACTCACGCGTAATCGAAAATGGAGAAATTAATTAATATAAAGGAAATTATAATTTTGTTAAATTAATCTTGACTCACGCGTAATCGAAAATAGAGAGATTAATTAATAAAAAGGAAATTATAATTTTGCTAAATTAATCTTGACTCACGCATAATCGAAGATGGAGAGATTAATTAATAAAAAGGAAATTATAATTTTGTTAAATTAATCTTGACTCACGCATAATCGAAAATGGAGAGATTAATTAATAAAAAGGAAATTATAATTTTGTTAAATTAATGTTGACTCACGCGTAATCGAAAATGGAGAGATTAATTAATAAAAAGGAAATTATAATTTTGTTAAATTAATCTTGACTCATGCATAATCGAAAATGGAGAGATTAATTAATAAAAAGGAAATTATAATTTTGTTAAATTAATCTTGACTCACGCGTAATCGAAAATGGAGAGACTGTAGTCTATCAACTTTTGACCCGGGACACTGTTGAAGTAGAGGTGAAATACTTGAGCGATGGAAAAACTTCCGTATCTGACGACCTGTTCCAACTCGCCGCTATGCATGACGGTCTAAAATTCCGCGAGACTTTGGTACGATTAAGCGAGACAACGAAACGTAGAGTATAAAAAATATAAATCTCTTCGAAAAAAAAACGACATTTTTAGGGAAAAATAAATGAAAATATTTGATTTTGTTATTATTATCATTATTACTTTTGATCTCTTATCAGATACCTGCACACCGCTGACGCTCAATATTATCAAACAGAAGCCTACCACCCCCAACAGGCAAGTGGTATAACTGGATTCGATGAGATCGGCGAAACTGGAATAGCCAATAAAAATATATTTCTAAAATATCTTCTCCAAACTATCCAAGTTAATTTGTTCCACAAGATTTTGTTACTTTTGTTACAAAATATTGACTAACAAAATTGCCTCTTTGTGAAGATTGAGACAACCACAAATCATCTCGTATCCTTTGTCTCTCCTCGAATCGTCATCAACTGTTGACTCGTTTTTGACTCTCATCAAGTTTACTCTGCACGATACATTGAGTGGAAAAAATAAATAGGTTAATAGGAGAATGTAAAAATTATAGATAGATTTTTTTTATACAAGAATTGATTTTCTTTCCTACCCCACGATCTCGAAGAGGCCACAGGCATGTTCGACCGTCACGAAGAACATGACGTCGTTCGAAATAATAATCACGATCATTAACGCCGTCAGGATGTACGAGTGGGCAAGTAAATACCAATAATATTTATAGCTATCGATACCATAATTCGTTTCAAAGAGAAAAATCTCTCTGGTCGAATTGTTTGGATTCAAGACAGTGTCCAACATAATTGGTATTGTTGGCATTACCATGTAAAGAGTGGCGGCCAAGTACATCCCAACTGTCAAAGACAGATCGAACGATAATCCACACTTATTGATCTTCAAACATTTTGCGAAATAATTTTCAAATATTTTTCTATCGACTTAATCCAATCGATGAAAAAATTCCTCATTCGTAGAATTAAGATAGTCCTATCGTTACGAATCGTTCTTTGGTGTCGTATGTACGTGTGTGTAAAATTTCAATGATCTTTATCGATTCAAAAATCACGATATTTGTTCTTGAAAATCGTAAATTTTGCACACATTTTTATACGACATCAAAGAAGCTTCGATTAGTTTTGATAACAAAACTTGTGAAAAAAAGAAAAAAATCAAGATTTTGTTTATCGTATAACGAACAATCTTTACGTAGGATTAATTTGAATTTTGAGTTCTTTAGTCGATTCGCAACGATTACCTTAACGTTATCGATTAAAAGAATTATTGTTTTACTTGAATATGTTTTCGTGATGAAATGTCCACGAGCTGCGTACTTATGGATTATCTCGATATTCGGTGACTGACCGAGACGGTCCCAATCCCGGACAATTCGTTTGAGTATCGTATTCATCTGCAATGATCGAAGAGAGAAATGAAGGAACGATTAAAATCAAAATTTTCAATCGACCTCAATGAACTAAACAAACGAAATCATTACTAAATAAACAAACAAAAAAACTAGCTCGCACCTTCGTACGATTGATAGCTCCGTTCATCTCTTGAGCCAAAGCCACACCCATCACCATCATAGGAGGTAGACACTCCATAATTGTATCGGCGTCGTGCTCTCGAGTCACTTCTACTAGACGTACTATCTTGGGAATAATAAATATCGAGTGTCAGCTAATTATCACTAAATTAACGTTCTTTAATTATAATAATTTAATAATATATTATAATATTATTTTAATCATATATAATAATATTATTTTAATAATATATTATAATATTATTATTATAATATATTATAATATATTATAATATTATTATAATAATATATTATAATATATTATGATAATATATTATAATATTATTATAATAATATATTATAATATTATTATAATAATATATTATAATATATTATAATATATTATTATAATATTATTATAATAATATATTATAATATTATTATTATAATATATTATAATATTATTATAATATATTATTATAATAATATATTATAATATTATAATAATAATATATTATAGCATTATTATTATTATATATTATAATATTATTATAATAATATATTATAATATGATTATAATAATATATTATAATATTATTATAATAATATATAATAGTATTTTTTTAATAATATATTATAATATTATTATAATAATATATTATAATAGTATAATAATAATATATTATAATAGTATAATAATAATATATTATAATATCATTATAATAATATATTATAATATTATTGTAATAATATATTATAATATTATTTTAATAATATATTATAATTTTATAATTAATAAGATATTATTATTATTATTATCGTCAAAAAGTCGTCAAGATCGGCGATACCTCTGGAACGAAGATGCTTATAATCGAAATCGTTATGAGAGAAGGCATGAGGCATCTTATGAAAAGAGATTGTTCGGGCCATGTACCGAAATACGAAAGGAACATCTTGTTCAGCCTGTAATAAGGATGATCAAAGAAATTCGTCTTCGACATCGTTTTCCTGGCTCGATTTTCGATCTTTGATCCTCGATATGTTTATTCGAGCCTTCCTGCCATTAACTCTGTCCGTTGAATTTTTTTGAACGACGACTTTGATCGCTGTGAGAATTCTTGTCACGTTCTTATCACCAATTTCTCATCGTAGAGTAAAAATTTCACTCGAAGAATTCAAACACGATGGTGCATTGGACTGGCAACTTTACTCGTAGATTCGAAAACGTTCACAGAATTCGTCCAACTGTCCAAATTCGAAAAATTGATTACCCAAAAGCTGCAGAGGAGAAGAGACAAGACTCGTCGAGAGTGAAAATGGAGAACTGCTCGTTTTTTTCTGTTTCTTAGTTGCCAAGTTTCTCATGACTATAACTGTCTCAAATCGTCGGTAATTTAATAACGATCGAGGGTATGCGTGTCCTCGTGTGGGAGTCGAGCTTCCAAGGGTTGCGAAGTAACGGAGACACGTGATAAGGCGCGACATAAATGCAAAATTGTCGTCAAATTACCGAGCGACTGAAAGTGAGTGACATTTTTTTTTCACCCTGTTGTTGAAACACAACCCCCATTATATCTATATAATCGAGAGAATAAGGGTTGCAACAGCACGCACATTCGATCGTCTTCCAGCCATGGAGATCCATACTTCATCATGAAACTTCTCACGAACCATCGAACAATGTACGTACCTTTCTCTCATTTGTAACGAACCATTCGTATATTTAATGACAAGATAAAAATAATACCGCAATTCACGAAATTCTTCAATTTTGCCAACGCCTTGATTCACGAAATTTCAAATTTCGTATTATTAGTTTCATGGTCGTGGAGATTTAACAAAAAAAAAAAACAAAAACAAAAAAACTAGTTGCGTGCATGTTCCTACGGTCGTATCAACGCATTGACGATAAGACAGTGAAATACGACATGGACGTCTGCATAACCTTGAAAAATCGAGAATTTTATGAGTAAATTTGACAATTTTGCAAAATGATAATTGCTATTAGTAAAATGCTTACCGAACTGTAATTTTCCATCGAGACTATGTAAACTTTACCAGCTGTGAGCTGACACGGTCGTTGACTTCGCATCATCATCATCAACAGTAATTTTGCAGCTTTTGGTGACAGATCTTCCCAATCCACTTGATAACTAAAGAAAAGAAACAGAGATTTATTAACGATGCGGTTGAATAAATACATTTTTATAATATGTTGGAAGTCACGATTAATCTCGACTCACGCGTAATCAAAAATAGAAAGACTGTAATCCATCAATTTTTGACCCGGTACACTGTTGAAATACAGATGAAATATTTGAGCGATCGAAAAACTTCCGTATCTGATCATCAGTTCCGGCTCGTTGGGATGCATGAGGGTCTAAAATTCGATGATTGGTGACTAAACAAGACAACGAAATGTCGACTGTAAAATCTATAATTATCATCGAAATAAGAAACGATATTTTTTACTAAAAATAAATCGTAATAATTGATTTAATTATTATTAATTCGTATCCTTGATCTATCATTGAAGTTGGATACCTGCACACCGGAGATGCTCAAAGCCATCAAGGCGATTCCTACCACCGCAATGAAGCACGTGCTATAACTCGATTCGATTAGATCAGCGAAACTGAAATGTCCAGAAAAAATGAATACCTGAAATGTTTGTTTAAAGGTATCGGAATCGATGTTTTATTAATAAGATTTAAATTATTTTTTCAAACAAATATCGACGAACAAAATTGCCTCTCTGTGAAGATCGACACAGCGACAAATCATCTCGTATCCTTCATCGGTTGACGAATCGCGATCAGCTACCGACTGCTTTTTCACTTTCATCAAATTCACTCTGCTCGACAACACGTCGTGAACAAAAATTCATTGATTAAATATGGGAAATTTAGATACGTTTATTTTCGAGAAAATTGATATTTGTTTTTTGGTACCCCACAATTTCGAAGAGGGCGCAGGCATGCTCGACCATTGTGAAGTACATGACGTCGTTCGAAATGACAACCACGATGGTTAAAGCCGTTGTGACGTAAGCGTGAACGAGTAAATACCAGTACCATTTATTGGTATCGATGCCATATTCCGTCTCAAAGAGAAAAATATCTTTGGTCGATTCGTTTCGATTCACAACGGTGTCCATTATGATCGGTATTGTTGGCATTAGCGTGTACATAGTAGCAGCAATATACATCCAAGCTGTCAGACAAATCGAACCATATTCTAACTTGATACATCTCGAAATATTTGGCGAAATAATTATTTTCGAATATTTTTATATCGAATTGTTTCAATTAATACAAAAATTTATCAAGGAACAGTTTATGTTTTTGTGAATAAAAACTTGGCTAAATTTAAAAGAGCACTTGTCGATCTGAAAACATTTGGCGAAATAATTTTTTAACGGTTTTATATCGAATTGTTCCAATTAATGCAAAAGTTTATCAACGAACAATTTATGTTTTTGTGAATAAAAAACTTGGCTAAATTTAAAAGAGCAGTTGTCGATCTGGAAACATTTGATGAAATAATTTTTTAATGTTTTTATATCGAATTGTTTCAATTAATGCAAAAATTTATCAATGAACAGTTTATGTTTTTGTGAACAAAAAACTTGGCTAAATTTAAACGAGCACTTGTCGATCTGGAAACATTTGGCGAAATGATTTTTGAATATTTTTATATCGAATTGTTTCAATTAATACAAAAATTTATCAACGAACAATTTACGTTTTTGTGAATAAAAAACTTGGCTAAATTTAAAATAAACACTTGTCGACTTGGAAACATTTGGCGAAATAACTTTTGAATATTTTCATATCGAATTGTTCCAATTAATGCAAAAGTTTATCAACGAACAATTTATGTTTTTGTGAATAAAAAACTTGGCTAAATTTAAAAGAGCAGTTGTCGATCTGGAAACATTTGATGAAATAATTTTTTAATGTTTTTATATCGAATTGTTTCAATTAATGCAAAAATTTATCAATGAACAGTTTATGTTTTTGTGAACAAAAAACTTGGCTAAATTTAAACGAGCACTTGTCGATCTGGAAACATTTGGCGAAATGATTTTTGAATATTTTTATATCGAATTGTTTCAATTAATACAAAAATTTATCAACGAACAATTTACGTTTTTGTGAATAAAAAACTTGGCTAAATTTAAAATAAACACTTGTCGACTTGGAAACATTTGGCGAAATAACTTTTGAATATTTTCATATCGAATTGTTCCAATTAATGCAAAAGTTTATCAACGAACAATTTATGTTTTTGTGAATTTTTGAATATGTTTATATCGAATTATTTCAATAATTTTTGCGAAATAATTTTTGAATATTTTTATATCGAATTATTTCAATTAATGCAAAAATTTATCAATGAACAGTTTATGTTTTTGTGAACAAAAAACTTGGCTAAATTTAAACGAGCACTTGTCGATCTGGAACTATCTGACGAAATAATTTTTGAATATTTTTATATCGAATTATTCCAATTAATGCAAAAATTTATATTTTTGGATTGAATGAATTATTTGTTTACTTGAATATGTTTTCGTGATGAAACGTCCATGAGCTGCATATTTATGGATTATCTCGATATTCGGTGACTGACCGAGACGATCCCAATCATCGGCTATTCGATTGACCATCTCATACATCTAGAATGATCCCAGAGGGAAATCAACCAGTGATAAAAATCACAATTTTATAAAAAACAAAAACAATATGATCAGAGAATAGATGGTACGAAAATAAATAAGCTCGCACCTTCGTTCGATTGAGAGATCCGTTGAACAATTGCACGAAACTCATTATCATTACCATCATAGGAGGTAGACACTCAAGAACTGTATCAACGTCATGCGCTCGAGAGACGGATATCAAACGTATTACCTTGCCAATGACAAAGATCCAGTATCAGTTAAATATCAAATCAATCCTTTTCTCAAACAATTACTATAAATAATTTGTGATCACATAATTAAAAAAGGTGCGCCTGTACAGTAACTTTATTATTATTATTATTATTATTATTATTATTGTAATTGTCAAAAACTCTTCAAGATCAACGATACCTCCGGAATAAAGATGCTTATTATACAAAACCATACGAGAAAAGGTAAGAGGCATCTCATGAAAAAAGATTGTTCTGGCCATGTGCCCAAGTACGAAAGAAACATCTTGTTCAGCCTGTAATAAGGATGATCGAAAAAGCTCTTCTTCTCCATCATTCTCATATCTCGATTTTTCTCTTTAATTCTCCACAAGTTTATCGAAGAATTTCTCGTCTCCTTATTATTTTTCAATCAAATATTTCACTTCGATCGACGTGAAATTCTTATCACGTTTTCTTCTCACGAAATATTCATTATAGAATAAAAATTTGCCGAGTCCAGGAATTAAATTATTATCGTACGATAAAATAAAGTTTGGAAATTTTCTAATCGATCTTATTAGCGATTGCACAATAACTTCACTCGTTGTTTCGAAAATATTCCACGGTATTCGTTCGAATGTCCAAATTCGTAAGATTTATTGCCCAAAAGTTTCGCAGAGAGGAAATAAGACTTCTCGTGAACGAAAAACTGGGAACTACCTGTTTTTTCTGTTTCTTTGTTGCCGAGTCTCTCATTACTGCGCCTCTCTCAAATCGTCGGTAATTTAATAACGATCGCCAATAGGTGTTGCTTCGTGCGAGTGTCGAGCTTGTAAACTGTTACGGGGGAGGGGGTAACAGAGACACGTGACATTACAAAAGGTGCGACATAAGTGCCCAAATTGTCGTTCAATTTACCTAGCGACGTACCTTAATAGCTGAAAGTGAGTGACGTTTATTCACCCGGTTGTTGAAGCACGCTATCATTATATCGATACAGTCGAGAGAACAAGGGTTGCATACAGCACGCACATTCGACCGTCCTCCAACTTAGGAGATCCATGCTCCACCATGGAACTTCTGATCGATTCTCGACGAATGTTAAGTACTTTTTTTCATTTTTTTTTTTTCTTTTCATTATAACAAAGTATGGAATATAATATTTCACGATACTTATTTACCAATCCATTTATTCAAAGATACATTTAAAAAAAATAGGATTTTTGTTCATTCCTCAAAATCGTGAAAATGGTGGTTAGGAATTTTTATTTTGCTAAATTCATCAGAGCCTTGGCAAAGACTTGTGTTATTTAATAATGAAAGTTACCTTCACAATCGTGAATATAGAAATAAAATTGCATACACGTGTTCGTCGTGAAATTAACGCATGGACGTTAGAAGAGTGAAATAGGACATGGAGGTTTGCATCACCTTGAAAAAAATTTATTTTTTATGAAAACATGTACCACGACTTAAGACTTTACGATAAAAGAATTGCTCACCGAGCTGTAATTCTCCAACGTGACGATGTAAATTTTGCCAGCAGTGAGCTGACACGGTTGTAAACTTCTCATCATAATCATGATCTGTAATTGCTGTGCTCTCAGTGACAGATCTTCCCAATCGTTTTCGTAACTAGAAACAAAGAAAAGCAAGGATATCATCACTCGTAAAATCGATGAAATAATTTTCATTGATTTTTGTTAAGAGGCAGTGTAACTAGCGACGAGCTGCTTGCACTTCGAAAACGGGATCCGTAAATTGTCCGGCACTGAGCAACCGATCGCCTTAAAATTTTAAGTGTACATAGAGAATTATGGCACAAAGTGCATGACAGTCTTAGCCTTCCAAACTTTTGGAAAAATTTTTGCAGATTCAGTTACCACCGGAAAATTTTTTCCAAAATTTTGGAAAAATAAGACTGTCATGCACTTTATGCCATAATTCTCTATGCACCCTCCAAATTTTAAGGCGATCGGTTGCTCAGTGCCGGAAAATTTACGGATCCCGTTTTCGAAGTGCAAGTAGCTCGCCGCCAGTTACACCGACTCTTACATCGATCGGTCGAAAAATCATTGACTCACGCGTTGTAAAAAACTGACATGCTGTAATCCATCAACTTCTGACCTGGTACAATGTTGAAATACAGATGGCTTATTTGAGCTAATGAAAAAGTTCCATATTTGAACACTTCGCCGATCTCATCGAGATGCATGACAGTCTGAAATTTCGCAATGTTATGATTCGAAAATAATAAACAACTGTTCGCTCTTCACCCTTTCCTGTGTGACTCCTCTCGAACCCGATTCTTCGATAAACAATCGACAATATTATCGTCGATTCAAACTGTGGACAAAGTTAGAACAGCCTCTCGCTGATCTACAAAAAAATAATATACCTGAACACCAGTGAAGCTCAATGTTAAAACGGAGAAACCTATCACTCCCACGAGGCAATTGGAATAAGTCGTTTCGATGAGATCGGCAAAGCTACGATCGATAAATAAATCAATATATTCGTCCAACGATTTGACAAAAAAATTCCAAAATATAAAAGAAAGGAATCTTCTATATTTTCATAGAAAAATATTCACGCACTGAATAGCCTCTTTGTGAAGGTCGATGCAATGGCACATCATCTCGTAAGCTTTGTCTCTCGAAGGATCGTCCTTAGCTATCGACTGTTTAACCAATTTCAAGTTTACTCTGCTCGAGACATTTAGTAAAAAAACAAAAAATCAATTCGATCGAATAATAAATAATAAATATAATGTCAATGTTTTTTTAATACAAAAAATCGTTTCTTTTTTCATACCCTACGATCTCGAAGAGGGCACAGGCGTGATCGACAATGGCGAAGAACATGACGTCGTTAGAAATAATGATAGCGATGACGACGCCAGTGGTGACGTACATGTGAGTCAGTATCGTCCAGTAATATTTTTCAGAATCGATTGGATAAACGCCTTGATAAAGAAAGGTCCTTTGTCTCGTCTCGTTAAGAGGCGCGACGACGTCCAATATTATCGGCAAGATCGGTATGAAGAGGTAGGAAGTTGTGCCAAGATACATCATTACTGGAAAAGTAACGAATCGATTCGCAAAATGTTTCGTTTTATTTTCCAAAATAATTCGTTAAGTAATTTTCTCTCACGCGAGTATGCTTTAGTCATGAAACAGGCACGAGCTGCATATTTGTGAATTATGTCGATATTCGGGAATTGATCGAAACGCTTCCAGTCCAAGGTTATTCGATCGAGTAAGAGAGTGAACTGAAAATAATTGAAAATTTTTGTATTTGGTGAGAAAAAAAAATTGAGAAGGTTAATAAGAATTTTTTACCTTGCGACGATTGACGCATCCGTTTATTAATTGGATGAAAGCGACTGCTCTTGTGAATATCGGAGCGAGACCTTCCAAAATATCGTCGACGTTGTTTACTTTAAAAGCTCTCGCCAGATTAACCAGCTTGCCAATGAGAAAGTTTCTGTGTCAGGAATTTTGAAAACGAGACTGGGGTAATTTTGGATTTTTTGGTTGATTATTAATTATTGTTAGTAAACAAATTAAAATGTTATTTTGCTTTTGGGGCGAATGAAGAATTTTTAAAAAATCGTTATACCTCAGGAATTATAACGGTCATTATGAAACACCATATAACAAGAAGGATGACGTAGCTTACGATCAAAGGTTGTTCCGGCCATACTCCGATGTTAGAGAGAAATATTTTGTTCCACTTGTAATAAGGGTGATCGAAAAAGCTCTTTTTTTTCGTCATTGCACTGACGATTCAAAATTCGCAATTGTATGCAAAAATTTGAACGAATTCAAAAATCAAGAAACTTTTTTTGATTTACGAGATTTTTTGGTTTTAAAATTTTTTTTTGTGTTTGATCTGATTGGTACGTCACGATAAAAGCTCTTTCTTTTACTTGGATGGGGCTGGTCGGAATATAACGAGAGAAATGCGATAAGTTCGATGCGTTAATATTCGAGCTACGAATTTTGTTGTATTTTCTAGGAATAATTTGCAAAAGTCTAATAACAACGTACGGGATTTTATTAGCGAAATTATTGTTGAAACAGCAGTCTAAAATTCGAAACGTTTGACGATTGACAGAGAGGAAATAAAACTCCGCGAGAACGAAAACGGAGAACTGGTCATTTTTCTGTTTCAGTTGTCGAGTCTCTCATTACTGTGCATCCCTCAAATTGTCGGTAATTTAATAACGATCGAGGGTATACGTGTCCTCGTGTGGGAGTCGAGTTTGTAAGGGTTGTGAGGTAACAGAAACACGTGACAAAGCGCGACATAAGTGCCAAATTGTCGTTCCATTTACCGAGCGATGTACCTTGATGCACATTCGACCGTCTTCCGACCATGGAGATTCATGCTGTACCATGGAACGATCGGTCGAAGAATGTACGTACGTTTTTTTCTCTTTACAACTCAGCACGTGACATAATATGTTGCAAAATCAAAATAGTTGGATCGATTTGTTTAATCTCAAAATTAAAAAAAATCAAAATCGATGTTTATCATAGGAAGGAAATTACCCCACAGTAATTTACGTACGTGACATAATATGTTGTAAAATCAAAATAGTTGAATCGATTTATTTAAACCCAAAATGCAAATAATCATAATCATAATCGATATTTATCATAGAAAGTAAGTTACCCCATAGTAATTTGTATACGTGACATGATATGTTGTAAAATCAAAACAGTTTAATCGACTTATTTAAACCCAAAATAAAAATAATCATAATCATAATGGATGTTTATCATAGAAAGATCCTTACCTCACGATAATTTGTGCACGTGACATAATATGTTGCAAAATCAAAATAGTTTGATCGACTTATTTAAACCCAAAATAAAAATAACCATAATCATAATGGAGCTTTATCATAGAAAGACGAACGTTAGTAACTTGTGCTCATCGTTGTTCGATCGATGATGAATTATTTGAGTGTACAGTCGTCTGAGACTTGAAGTGAATAAAAAAAGGGAGAGAATGGCATATAATTGATGCGTTTATAAGTCAATTAGCAACGTAGTTTAATTTCATTACATTCGATGAAATTAAACAAAACGCAAATTCATCGATCGAGTTACTTTGATGTATTTTCCAAAAGGACCATAGAAGCTCTCGTGTTATCAGGAACGAATTCATCGCATCGATGAAAGAACAGTGAAATAGGACATGGACGTCTGCATCACCTTGAAAAATCAAGCTGTCACGAACGAAATTTTAACAATTAAAATTGGACGATAAAATAAAAATAAAAAATTACTTACCGAACTATAATTCTCCATTGACATGACGTAAATTTTTCCAGCTGTGATTTTACACTGTCGCAGACTTCTCATCATAATCATGAGCAATAATCTTTGAGCTTTTGGCGACAGCTCGTTCCAATCAACTTCATATCTAGGAAAAAAATTAAACGAAGATATATAAACGATACAATAGGAAAAAATATTATTAATTCCCCTACTCGTTAATATTGACTCACGCATAATCAAAAATCGAGAGACTGTAATCCATAATTTTTTGACCTGGTACACTGTTGAAGTACAGATGAAATATTTGAGCGATGGAAAAACTTGCATATCTGAGAGTTTGTTCGGGTTCGTCGAGATGCATGACGGTCTAAAATTTCGCCATACGACGATGACATTACTCTTGAGCAAATGACAAATCGTAAGCAATAATAGTTTGATGGATGTCGATATGATTAAAAAAATATAATTAAAATGTAATTATTTATGTGCCCCCTCCCCTTTTTTTTATATAACGTTCTTCGAAAAAATCTTGACAAAATCATTCACATTGTGGATTGTAAAAAAAATTCAATTTTCAACAAGGAACGAATATTTTTCAATGGGACATGAAAATCCATGAAAGTTTATTTTATCATTATTAAAAAATCGTCAGTCGCTCGCTAATCTCAAGAATCTTCAATACCTGAACACCAGAGAGGCTCAAAAGTATCAAGCAGCAGACTATCACTACCAGAAGGCTAAGGGCGTAACTGGATTCGATGAGATCGGCAAAACTGACGGTCGATAGAAACGAAATTAATAAACACAATACGTAAAATTATAAACGCAATTCATAAATAAGTATTGAAATTGAAATAAAAGAAAATTTAAAAAAAAAACAATATATTTCGATATTGTCACAGATTAACATTCACGTACATGATCGCGTCTTTGTGAAGAGCGACGCAATGGCAAATCATCCCATAGCCTTCATCCTCGATCGAATCGTCGTCTGTAAACGATCTTTTCTTCACCATCGTCAAATTTACCCTGCTCGAAAATATTTAAATAATTTAAAAAATGTGATTCAACAATTGGTTGATTAAGGCGAAGGTGATTAAAAAAAATTAATCGACCGTTTGTATAAAAATATTATTTATTTTTTTCTTAATTCCAAAAAAAAAACAAAATCATACCCGACGATTTCGAAAAGGGCGCAGGCGTGCTCGACCATTGCGAAGAACATAACATCGCTGGAGATAATAACGACGATAACGGTGACCGATGTTAGATACAAGTGAGCGAGTATCGGCCAATAATATTGATCGGGATCGACGCCATATTCGGCCTCGAAAAGGAAATTTCTTTTTCGCGATTCGTTCAAGGGAATGATTAAATCCAACGCTATCGGGTATAAGGGCATGAGGAGATAAAAGACACAGGCGAAATACATCCCTGCTAAAAAAATCAAAATAATTGTTACAAATTTTACAAATTGCATATATTTTTTCAAATGATCGTATGACCGTGAAAAATCTCACTCGAGAGTTTTTGGATTTTGGAAATTAGCTTTGCGAAATTCAAAATGGCGGACACAGGAAATTTAAATCTTCGAGAAAATAAATAAAAGTTTTTACTCGGGAGTTTTCGGGGTTGCTGATAAAGAAAAAAATGTCAGATTTACGTAATTGAAAATGGTGAACTCAATATGGCCGACACCGACAGGTAATTCTCCGTATTGATGTCGGCCATATTGGATCCACCATGTTAAATTTCAGAAATATGACATCGGATTCGTAATCAGTGACCCCAAAAATCCACTCTCACTAAATTTCGAATTATTTTCTTGGATAAATTGTTGAAAAAATGAATTTTTCCGAAAAAAGTGATTTTTAAAAATTTTGTTTATTTATAAATATTATTTTATAAGCGATTATGTCAATTAGACTGTATTTTTACGTTCTTTCATCACTAAAGTGCTAAAAACTGCAAAAAACCGGATCTGAATACGTTAAAAGATGGATAAATTAGAAAAATTCAAAAAAATCAAGTTGATAACGTGGTTTTGGATTTGGATTTGAGTTTCAAACCCAAAACCTAAACCCACCCTGCTTCAAAGGGTTAACAGCGAGTAGAAAAATTGTATTTACCCGAATACGTTTTCGTGATGAAACGTCCACGCGCTGCATATTTTTGAATAATTTCAATATTGGGCGACTGATCGAGTCGCTTCCAATCAGAGGATATACGATCGAGCATCGCGCATATCTGGGATCAAAACGAAAAATAAAATAACAATTTGCCAATTTGAAAATATGAAAAATCGTTTTGTCGAATGGAAATGAAAACGACTCGCACATTCGCACGGTTGAAAGATCCGTTGAATAATTGCATAAAACCCATAGCCATCACGAAGAAAGGTGCTATACAGTCCATGAAACCATCGATATCGTGCCTTCGCAAGATGTTCGGTATGTTAATTATCTTGTGAAATATACAATTTTTTTATAATTGTGATAATCACAAAAACTTTGTTATAAAATGAAAAATTATTATTATTATTATTATTATTATTATTATTTAGATTGCGATTATTTATTTGAAATTTTGAAATTTTGAAATTTGAAAATATTGTTATAAAATGAAAAAAATAATAATTTACGTTATTCGTTGAGACTATTTATCATTATTATTATTATTATTATTGCTGTTATTATTATTTAGACTATGTGATTATTTATTTGAAATTTTGTAAAATTGTCGGTACCTCTACAATAATGACGCTCATTAAAAAAGACCAAATCAGCAGAGGCATGAGACACCTCATGAACAAAGATTGTTCAGGCCACGTGCCTAAGTTCGAAAGAAACATTTTATTCCATTTGTAATACGGATTATCGAAAAAGCTCTGTTTCTCCATAACGTCTCGCAACGAAGGAAATCAACGATTAATATATAAAGTACGTCCGGCTCGAAGCTTCATGAACACGCGTCAACCAAAAAACAAACGTCATTCGTTTCTGATCACCGACTCGACTGATGTTTATCGGCCGAATGAAAAAAAAAAGTTATGAAAAGTATGCCGAGGGCCAATTTTCAATTGCCTTGGCATGAATTTTTTACGATTCGTGATAACGCAATGGTCTCTCGGTTGACTTCGATCGATGTCAAACTCTCCTCAGGTTCATATCAACGAATCGACACAGTGACAACTAAAATGGCCAAATAGCTAAAAACGAAAATCGAATCGTATTTTTAATGTCGAGATATGATTTAATTAAAATTTTAAACAAACAGAAACAACAACAATAATGAAAACTAAAACTCACATTTCGAGTTTTTACCCAGTAAAAGTTCCACGACGAGCGAGGAATAATACAATGAAGAGGGGAAACAAACGTTTGCTTTCATTTCTTTCTTTGTTGCCGAATGTATCATTATCGCGACTCTTTCGCGTTTCGTCGGGTAATTTAACGACCCTCGTGCCGTCTTTCGTGTCTCTAAGCTGTCGTGGAAAAGAATATACAACCGGGGACATTATATCGAAGTTGTGACATAAGTGCCCAAAGTATCGTTCAATTTACCGTGCGTTGAATCGTGATGGCCGAAAGTGAGTGACGTTTACAGGGGAAATGGGCTAGAATTATCTCGATACGGCCAAGAGTGTCACAAGCTGCAACAACACGCACCTTCGACGATTTTCCAAACCACGAGGAAATCATTTCCCACCGTGGAACTCCTCGTGAACGGTCGACGAACGTATTAGTGTTATTTTTCTCGTAGTAAAAAAATCATCGCTGGTTTCTCTTTTTTTTTTAGAAAAAGTATCAATTTTGTGTGTCTGATATTAATTAATAAAAGTTTACTCGTGCTAATGAGAATTTGTTCGGTGTGGAAAAAAGAATTATTGGCCATGTTGGAAAATTATACTTTTGACATATTTTCAAATTTGACATTTGGTTTGAAATAATTCACCTTGAGGACACAACATTGGCTAGTCGAATGTGATAGTGCGTGATAGCGTGTCGAACCCAGGTGAGAATTCGAAAAATAAGAAAAAGAAATGTTTCTTGAAATAAGAACACTTCATACCGAATGGCACTTAAATACCATCGATAGAAAAGTTAATTATGGCACGAAAATGATTAAACTGTCGATATATTATCGACCGAGTAGAATCGAATAAAATAAAATTTAAACCCAAAATAAAAATAATCATTATCGATGTTTATCATAGAAAGAACATTACCCCGCGGTAATTTGTGTACGTGACATAATATGTTGTAAAATCAAAACAGTTTGACCGATTTATTTAAACCTAAAATTAAAATAATCATTATCATAATGGATGTTTATCATAGAAAGAAGAACGTTAGTAAGTTGTGTTCATCATTGTTTGATCGATCATGAATTATTTGAGTGTACAATCGCCTGAAACTTGAAGTGAATAAAATAAGGGAGCGAATGTCATATAATTGATACGTTTATAAGTCAATTAGCAACGTAGTTTTAATTTCACTACATTCGATGAAATTAAACAAAACACACATTCATCGAACGAGTTACTTTGATTTATTTTCCAAAAGGACCATAGAAGCTCTCGTGTTATCAGGAACGAATTCATCGCATCGATGAAAGAACAGTGAAATAGGATATGGACGTCTGCATCACCTTGAAAAATCCAGCTGTCACGAACGAAATTTTAACAATTAAAATTGGACGATAAAATAAAAATAAAAAATTTCTTACCGAACTATAATTCTCCATTGACACGATGTAAATTTTTCCAGCTGTGATTTTACACTGTCGCAGACTTCTCATCATAATCATGAGCAATAATCGTTGAGATTTTGGCGACAGCTCGGTCCAATCAACTTCATATCTAGGAAAAAAATTAAACGAAGATATATAAACGATACAATAGGAAAACATATTATTAATTCCGCTGCTCGTTAATATTGACTCACGCATAATCAAAAATCGAGAGACTGTAATCCATAATTTTTTGACCTGGTGCACTGTTGAAGTACAGATGAAATATTTGAGCGATCGAATAAGTTCCATATCTGAGAGTTTGTTCGGGTTCGTTGATATGTATGAGGGTCTAGAATTTCGCGATACGACGATGACATTACTCTTGAGCAAATGACAAATCGTAAGCAATAATAGTTTGATGGATGTCAACATGACTAAAAAAATAATTAAAATGAAATTATCTATGTGCTCCCCTCCCCCCTTTTTTATATAACGTTCCTCGAAAGATCTTTGGAAAAATGCTTGGCACTGTGGATGATAAAAAAAAAGTTCGATTTTGAACGAGGAATAAATATTTTTCAATGAAATACGAAAATCCATGAAATTTTGTATTATCCTTATTTAAAAAACGTCAGTCGCTGGCTAATCTCAATAATCTTCAATACCTGAACACCAGAGAGACTCAAAATTATCAAGCAGCAGGTTATCATTACCAGGAGGCTAGTGGCGTAACTGGATTCGATGAGATCGGCAAAACTGACGGTCGAAAGAAACAAAATTAATAAACACAATACGAAAAATTATAAACGCAATTCATAAATAAGTATTGAAATTGAAATAAAAGAAAATTTAAAAAAAACAATATATTTCGATATTGTCACAGATTAACATTCACGTACATGATCGCGTCTTTGTGAAGAGCGACGCAATGGCAAATCATCCCATAGCCTTCGTCCTCGATCGAATTGTCGTCTGTAAACGATCTTTTCTTCACCATCCTCAAATTTACTCTGCTCGAAAAGATTTAAATAATTTTTAAAATGGGATTAAAAAATTGGTTGATTAAGGTGAAGGTGATTAAAAAAAATTAATCGACCGTTTGTATAAAAATATTATTTATTTTTTTCTTAATTCCAAAAAGAAACAAAATCATACCCGACGATTTCGAAAAGGGCGCAGGCGTGCTCGACCATCACGAAGAACATAACATCGTTGGAGATAATAATGATGATACTGATGGTCGATGTTGTATACAAGTGAGCGAGTATTGGCCAATAATATTGATCGGGATCGACGCCATATTCGGCCTCGAAAAGAAAATTTCTTTTTCTCGATTCGTTCAAGGGAACGACTAAATCCAACGCTATAGGGTATAATGGCATGAGGAGATAAATGACAACGACGAAATACATCCCTGCTAAAAAAATCAAAATAATTGTTACAAATTTTACAATTGCATATATTTTTTTAAATAATCGTATGATCGTGAAAATTCTCACTCGAGAGTTTTTGGGCTTTGGAAATTAGCTTTGGGAAATTCAAAATGGCGGACACCGAAATTTAAATCTTCGAGAAAATAAATAAAAGTTTTTACTATGGCGTTTTCGGGGTCGCTGATAAAGAAAAGAATGTCTCAGATTCACGTAATTGAAAATGGTGAACTCAATATAGCCGACACCGACAGGTAATTCTTCGTACTGATATCGGCCATATTGGATCCACCATGTTAAATTTCAGAAATATGACATCGGATTCGTAATCAGTGACCCCAAAAAACCACTGTCACTAAATTTTGAGTTATTTTCTTGCATAAATTCTTGAGAAAATTAATTTTTCCGAAAAGAGTGATTTTTAAAAATTTTGTTTATTTATAAATATTATTTTCTAAGCGATTATGTCAAGTAGACTGTATTTTTACGTTCTTTCATCACTAAAGTAGCTAAAAACTGTAAAAAACCGGATCCGAATACGTTAAAAAATGAATAAATTAGAAAAATCCAAAAAAATCGAGTTGGTAACGTGGTTTTGGATTTGAATTTGAGTTTCAAACCCAAAACCCAAACCCACCCTGCTTCAAAGGGTCAACAGTGAGTAGAAAAATTGTATTTACCCGAATACGTTTTCGTGATAAAACGTCCACGCGCTGCATATTTTTGAATAATTTCAATATTGGGCGACTGATCGAGTCGCTTCCAATCAGAGGATATACGATCGAGCATCGCGCATATCTGGGATCAAAACGAAAAATAAAATAACAATTTGCCAATTTGAAAATATCAAAAATCATTTTGCCGAATAGAAATGAAAACGACTCGCACACTCGCACGGTTGAGAGATCCGTTGAACAATTGCGTAAAACTCAAGGCCATCACGAAGAAAGGTGGTATACAGTCCATGAGACCATCGATGTCGTGCCTTCGCAAGATGTTCGGTATGTTAATTATCTTGTGAAATATACAATTTTTTTTTCATAATTGTGATAATCACGAAAAGCTTGATATAAAATGAAAAATTATTATTATTTAAACTATGTTATTATTTATTTGAAATATTGAAATTTTGAAATTTGAGAAGGTTGTAATAAAATTAAAAAAAAATAATTTACGGTGTTCGTTGAGACTATTTATTATTATCATTATTATTATTGTTATTATTATTATTATTATTGTTGTTATTATTATTTAGATTGTTATTATTTATTTGAAATTTTGAAATTTTGAAATTTGAAAATATTGTTATAAAATGAAAAAAATAATAATTTACGTTATTCGTTGAGACTATTTATCATTATTATTATTATTATTATTATTGCTGTTATTATTATTTAGACTATGTGATTATTTATTTGGAATTTTTTAAAATTGTCGGTACCTCTACAATAACGGCGCTCATTAGAAAAGACCAAATCAGCAGAGGCACGAGCCGCCTCACGAACAAAGATTGTTCAGGCCACGTGCCTAAGTTCGAAAGAAATATTTTATTCCATTTGTAATACGAATTATCGAAAAAGCTCTGTTTCCCCATGACGTCTCGCAACGAACAAAATCAACGATTAATATATAAAGTACGTCCGGCTCGAAGCTTCACGAACACGCGTCAACCAAAAAACAAACGTCATTCGTTTCTTGTCACCGACTCGACTGATGTTTATCGGCCGAATGAAAAAAAAAAACATTATGCAAGGTATACCGAGGGCCAATTTTCAATCGTCTTGGCATGAATTTTTTACGATTCGTGATAACACAATGGTCGCTCGGTTGACTTCGATCGATGTCAAACTCTCCTCAGGTTCTTATCAACGAATCGACATAGTGACAACTAAAATGGCCAAATAGGTAAAAACGAAAATGGAATCGTATTTTTAATGTCGAGATATGATTTAATTAAAATTTCAAACAAACAGAAACAACAACAATAATGAAAACTAAAATTCACATTTCAAGTTTTTACCGAGTAAAAATTCCACGCCGAGCGAGGAATAAAACAATGAAGAGGGGAAACAAACGTTTGCTTTCATTTCTTTCTTTGTTGCCGAATGTATCATTACCGCGACTCTTTCGCGTATCGACGGGTAATTTAACAACCCTCGTGCCGTCTCTCGTGTCTTTAAGCTGTCGTGGAAAAGAATATACAACCGGGGACATTATATCGAAGTTGTGACATAAGTGCCCAAAGTATCGTTCGATTTACTATGCGTTGAATCGTGATGGCTGAAAGTGAGTGACGTTTACTCGGGAAATGGGCTAGAATTATCTCGATACGGCGAAGAGTGTCACAAGCTGCGACAACACGCACCTTCGACGATTTTCCAAACCACAAGGAAATTATTTCCCACCGTGGAACTCCTCGTGAACGGTCGACGAACGTATTAGTGTTATTTTTCTCGTGGTAAAAAAATCATCGCTGGTTTCTCTTTTTTTTTAGAAAAAGTATCAATTTTGTGTGTCTGATATTAATTAATAAAAGTTTGCTCGTGCTAATAAGAATTTATTCACTGCGGAAAAAAGAAATTTTTGCGATTTTGGAAAATTATATTTTTGACATATTTTCAAATTTGACATTTGAAATAATTCACCTTGAGGACACAACATTGGACTAGTCAAACGTGATAACCCAGGTGAGAATTCGAAAAATAAGAAAAAGAAATGTTTCTAGAAATAAGAACACTTCGTAGCGAATTGCACTTAAATACCATCGATAGAAAAGTTAATTACGGCACGAAAATTATTGAACTGTCGATATATTATCGACCGAGTAAAATTGAGTAAAAGAAAATTATTTACCAACGGTCAGATAATTAATATCATCGGTCGGTACGTTACCGACCGATGATAACGATCCATTAAAAATCGACTACGGTCTTTTTTCTTCATTTTCAGGATATTTTTTATTAAATCACCAAATTTTATTAATCTTTCCAGTCGAAATTTCCAACGACCATTTCACTTCGTCCCGAAATCAATTCCAATTTAAAGAAGACACACTTTCGTGGAAGTCGCACAACTGAGAGTGTCGGAAGAGGAAATGAAGAAAGAACTCGAGGATATCACTGATAATCTTTCTTGCATGCGGTCGTAACAACGTTACACGATGAACTGAGTTGGACTATCGATTGCAAGGTCGTCTTACGTGCGAGTAAATGCTTCGTACCTTGGAAACGCAAGTACCGACAATTATAAGGACTCATTACGCATTCTATTGTACTTCGTAGGTGAGTATTCACGAAATTGACAATGTTGCCAAGCGAGATCGAGTGAAAAACTCATTCGACTATTCAAACTACAGTCCCATTTTTATTTAATTCAAAACCAAACCCAAAAACATAAAAAAGAAAATTTTTCAAATATTCACTCGTTACTCAAACGTAAATAAGTATTTAATTAATTATAAACAAAATTAAGAACGAATGACGTTTAAATTAAATTAAATAATTGAATTATTAATGAATAAAAATTTATAATTAAAAAGAATTCAAAATTGTAATTAATGTCGATCCAAAATTTATAAGATTATAATTATTATCGAAAGTAAGATAATTAATTCTTACGACTCGTTCAAAGTTCCTCGCTGTCGCCATTGCGATGTACCATCGAGTCGTAATAACGACAAAGGGTGGCTCGATAATCGTCGCCCCACATTTCTCTCGCGAGACTCTCGACCCGAGTCTTGAGCGATCTTTTATCCACGTAAAATTGTTCATCTAATCAAAAACAAAAAATTCAATCATCGACCTGCAGAGTGGAATAAAATTTTCGTAAAGTTTATTTCTCACTTTTTTTAATGGAAATCCTTCGCGCGCTTTTTTCATATTCTCTTATAGCTCTCTCGCATCTCTCGAATCTCGTGCCTCGCATAATCAATGGTTCGTCGCGATCGTGTAATTCGATTCGTCGAAATTTCTCCAATCGTTTATTCTCGACGTACACACTATACTCGAGGCATTTGATCATTTTCTCGACGTTGGTCCTGCGTGTCCTGTCGATCGCTGTCAAAACTCCCGGTCGATGTTTCGTGCCAAGAAGATGATGAAGCTATTTTTTTCGATCGTTGAAAATAGTACAACCGATTTTTTGATAGCGATTAATGAAAATACCTTGAACAGGATAAAGAGAATCCACCGTAAGGATTCTTTCTCGATCTCGTCTCTCATGATTTCCAGCTGAGCTTCGTGAAAGCTGCAAACGATCGAATCGGGACGAAATCAACGTTGAACAAAATGGCGGACGATACGTTGAGGATACAAACAAAATGGCGGAGGATAGATCGAAGGAGAAAAAATAGAATGGAATCAACCTTCGCATTCTTTGTTTCATTTGTTCGTTCTTCTCCTGAATCGAGGCGATCCAATTCTTCGTGCGACGAATGTCAAAGCCGAATTTTCGAGCTCGATAACCACGCCAAGCGGCTTGTATACGCGTTGCCGATAGGTTATAGCGTTCGTTCCATATCGCATTGGCCCGATCGATCGCTCGCTTCCTCGGGAATCCGCGAACACGATAACCGCGCCAGTGTCGTTGAATCACGATCGCGATTTTGTTCAACTTACGAATGTGATTTCTCGTCGCTATTCCCCGGTACCAGGACTTCGAGAAGAAAAATCGGCGGTAGAATTTTGAAGATGAAGATGAGACGATTTAAATACGACGAAAGCAAAATTTGTAACGATTTATTTCTTACGATAAAAGAATTACGAATAGAAATTATTGATTCTAGTTCGTTTCTTTTCCGAGATTTACAATAAAATATTTTATGTTCAAGGCGCGTTGCGACTAACAAAATTTATTAGCCACCGTATCGACGAAATGTTAAAAAAAAGAAACAGAAGATCGTGACAGGTTATCGGTTGACATTTCGGGACCCTCTGACAACGCGACGGAAAGTCTGGTCGTTGTTCGATAGGAATTAAAACAGAGAAAGAGAGTGATGGAATATTTTTCGAGCTAACCTGAATCTTTCGGGCTGCAATAAAGTGAATTCTTCGAGTCGATTCGGCTTCGTCGTTCAATCTTTCGATTTCTCGCCACAGTTCGTTACGATCGACGATAAACTCTAGGCACGACGCCATTCTTTTGTCGATGAAATGTTGCGAAATAATTTCAACTCGATTAAAGGTGTCAATAAAATTGAAATCTGTACATTGTCATTTACGTTTTTTGTTTAAATTCGTGAAAAATCTAAGTGTAGAGATAACCGATCGCCATGGAGGAGACAATCATGACGAGAAATGTGAATAGGACGACGAGAACGATGATAACGTTTTTCTTCGTTCGCCATTTTTTGTGACCACGACGGAAGTCCCTTCGTGCCTGAATCAAAAAACAATTAAATTTTTCGTATTTTATTGTTACAGAAAAAAAATAAACAAAAAAAATACGAGGTAAATACCGTAATTTCCAACGATTGAGTTTTTCGAACGAGATCGTCAAGTTTTTGACCTCGATCGATAAGCTGCTGTATGCTTTCCATCAGTACTCTGCGAATCTCTTTCAGATTTTCCTCCAATTGTGGAACGACATCGAGCTCTTGACGATTAAATTCTTCCTGGGAAAAAAAAGTTTAAGAAAAATTGTTTAAAGTTAATTTAGCTTGTTCCACTCGTTATTATCGTTGTTCTTGTACCAGAATCTTTATCAACGGTGACGAAAGATCGATAATCGAAAAATTGCTGGAATCACGAGAGAAATCGGCGATAATCGGCAATTCTCGATAAACGCATCTCAATCGATCGAGAAATATTTGGGAGGACGATGCTTGTCTCGATGAATAAATCGGGCCGTCAGGTGTGAGAGTCAGAGCGGCGTAAAGAAGCTCACCGATCAGCAGGTGAACCGTATACCTGACGAAATCGTTGAGAAATAAATCGGTTAATTGATTAATCTTAGCAATAAATCTTTATAAATATTCCAACGTCAAAGATTAGATTTTTTATTTTTTAGAATAATTGCTTTTTGTATTCTAATGAAAATTCAAGAATTAAAAATAAAATTGATCCATAAAATGATTAATTAATCAAAAATATTAATAATATAAATATATGAACGTCGAAGATTACTTTTTTAATTATCAGAATAATTTTTTTTTACTTTCTGACGAAAATTCGAGAATTAAAAATAGAATTGATCGATAAACTGATAAATTAATCAAAAATATTAATAACATAAATATATGAACGTCGAAAATTACTTTGTTATTTATCAGAATAATTTTTTTTTACATTCAGAGAATTAAAGAATTAAAGAATTAAAAATAAAATTGATTGACAAACTGATAAATTAATCAAAAATATTAATAAAATAAATATAGGAACGTCGAAGATTACTTTTTTAGTTATCTGAATAATTTTTTTTACTTTCTGACGAAAATTTGAGAATTAAAAATAAAAGTAATCGATAAACTGATAAATTAATAACAAATATTAATAAAATAAATATATGAACGTCGAAGATTTTATTTATCGGAATAATTTTTTTACATTCTGAGAATTAAAGAATTAAAAATAAAACTGATCGATAAACTGATAAATCAATCAAAAATATTAATAAAATAAATATTCCAACATGAAAAATTACATTTTTTTTATTAGAATAATTTCTGTTTACGTTCTGCCAAAAATGCAAAAATTAAAAAGAAAATTCAAATTACTCTTTAATCTTAATATCCTTATTTACATTAGCCACTCTTACTTGCCACGCTGCATACTGATCCTCTCTTCGTCAGTTCTTATCGTGCTTCTCATTACCTCGAGTACCAAATCTTCGTACGTCGAAGATTCTTCGTTCGCACTATTCGCTATTACACGATAACCCTTTTTCTCCCAATGAACGATCAAAGCATAAAGAATAGTCCTTTCCATAACGACGATTCTCGCATAAATCGAAACAAAAAACAAAATTCAACCGAAATATTAAATACGATTAAATTAAAAAAGAAAAAAAATCAAAACTTCAAATTAAAACCACCAGAGCCCTCTTTCGTCAAATCGTATTATTCCTCATCCCGATTTATTATTGTTTCAATTTTCACGAAAGTGTGGAAAAATTGTTTCAATTTCGATACGACGATACGATCGCGTCGAGGGTAAACTCGAGAAGAAAACGTCGCGAGCTTGCGAAGAAAGAGGGACACGAAAGATTGCAGACTTTTGCGCTCTTATCCGAGGCCTCGGCGTGTCAATGACGACTTAATACGTTTATCGTATATACTGTTATATTTATAAATATGTAGGTGTATCTGTGTCTGTGTGAATGTCATAAACACACAGTAACGACGAAATTCTTGCATTCATAAATCGGCGCTTTCTCGTCTGTTTACTCACCAAACTCGAAGTCACGATAGAAAAAAAAAGTTCGATAATAATGCGTATCGATGATAACACGGCACGAACCGTCTGTAATCCGTCTGAAGAGAGACGTGTCGAAATAAAAACAATAATAGAGATATTCGTCGATTATCGTTCCAAAAATTTCATTCTCGAATTACATTCATAAATAATTATTATTATTATGACGATCGATTAATATTCGCTCGATCGTTATGTCGTCCATAAAAACAATGACAATAAATTTCTCGACGTTGGAAAATAATCGAAATTGGAAAAATTTTAAACGGAAATGAGAGAAAAAGATTTTTTTTTGTAAAGAGAGAAAATGTTGCAGGAGATCGATTTATACGATAAATCTAAATGTTTTTAGATCAATTATGGATCGGAAAATTACGAATTATTTTTGCCATAATTGATTTTCCTCGTCGAACCAATTTGTTAATTGTCTGTAATTTGTCTCCATCCAAGCGATGTTGTTGCGAATTATTTCCGTCGCTTCTTTTCTCGCCGCTACGTTCGTCTCGCCGATCGGATATTTTTTGAAAAATTCTAAAATCTGAAAGATCGAAGAAATTCGATTAATCAAAATAACTAAAAATTTTCAATTTGGATAAAAATAAAAAAATTATATAAATTCAACACGCCTCGATGAACTTGTAGTTTTCCCGGAAGTTCGACGTGACAGGAATTATCAAGCGAGCAAATTGCCGATCTTCGGGGCCGTATCTCGATGTGAAAAAGGACCAATTCTTCCTATCGAATAATTAAAACACGATTTAGCCGAAAGTCGGAAGTTCGAATACAATTTAACAAATTTTTTCATAATACTTGTAAAAATTCCAGACGATCAATGAACCAGTTGGATTTAATGCTGCAGCGTGAATTATCGTTAAATATTCGTCGGGACTCGAGACGTTGCTGTTCTTGGCTGCCATGAGAAATCTATTTAGAAAAAAATGTTGGTTAATGATAAGAATTTAATTAATACGTTTGATTGATTAAAATATTAATTAGCAATTAATAAACGCCTCGATTATTTTTCGCTCATTCGTACTTCATCAATGTCGACGAGTTCTGAATGGCAGTGAGACTAATCATAAGTCGATGACGTTCTTGAGGATCCGGTTCGACCATGAAGAGATCGTAAACGATATTCCAATCGGACTGTCCACCAACGTTCAACATCCCTTGAGTCAAGTAGCAACATTGGAATTACTTATAACATTGCCATTTGAATAAAATCAAATTTAACAGTGGGAGTAAATTATGTAAGAAGCCAAAAAATATAGCAAACTTTGGGATTTTTTTTTCAAAGAAACTAAACAACATAGCTAAGTTTGGTAAAGAGGTCCTGGTTGTAGAAGTATTGAGTAGTGTTTATAAATTTTATCAGAGCTGTACTAAACAAAATGGCGGCTTGCCAACATTTTCCCAGCTGGGACTTTTCTTTCTCATTGCTGCCTGACCGAATCCATAATTGCTACAATTTCAAAGCTACAATAATGAACCAAAAAGAATTCGATATAGTATGATAACAGCTTCGACACTACGTAGTATTTCTTTTTTAAATTGATTTTTGCAAAAATGGCGTGTTGTTGAACAAAAATTTTGATAAAACACAAAAAAAATGCACGAAAATTGTTAATAACATTTGAACTATGCAATATAAACAATAAATCCTACGTAGTGTTGAAGTTGTTTTCATACTATATCGAATGCTTTTTGGATAATTATTGTAGCTTTGAAATTGCAGCAGTTATGGCTTCGGCTAGGCAACAATGAAAAATAAAAGTCGTACCTGAGAAAACGCCGCCATTTTGTTTAGTACAGCTCTGATAAAATTTATAAACAGTGCTCAATACTTCTACAATAAAGACCTCTTTGCCAAATTTCGATATGTTGTTTAGTTTCTTTGAAAAAAAATCCCAAAGTTTGCTATATTTTTCACCCTGTAAAATGTCTTACCCCCTTAATTAAAAAAAATCATTTGTCATAGATAATTTTTACCATAATAATAAATGATCGCCTTAACATCCGGATGAGGTCTGATGGACGGATACAACATCCAAAATCGAAATCTTCGAGTTACTTCCTCGATGCAACTTTCCATTCCAACAGCACAAGCCAGTTTCAAAATGGCGACACGAAGACGTCTGTTTTCGAACAAAAAACATTTTTCTAATTATTCGTGTTAATTATTTTCATTATTGATTAATGAATAATTAATCCCCATTATTATTTACCTGCGTAAGTAAGAGTTCCGAGGATGAACGTACCAGCCAACCGTTTCATAAATCGAACTCACCAAATTTATCACGAAACGCTTTAACAATTTAACTTTTATTCGTTTATTTATTTATACTCGCTCAATGACAATCATCAAGTACATGGAAAAATCAATTTTTCCAATCTCGCACATACGAACCTGAAAATTTTCAAAAACTCCAGTCCCTCGAAGTAGCATATGCATTTTTAATAATTTGTCGGAAACGAGTTGCCAAGTTATAAAATCTTTGTCTAATTTCATGCAATCGAGCATCGCCAATGGTATTCGATAAGGCGTTCTACCAGCATCCGCGTTAATGAACGCATCGTTGATCAAATCGGCTCGATCGATGGGCCGAAATATCTAAATCGTTTTTTTCCGAATTATTAATTCAAAAAATGAAATATAAAATTATAGAGAAAGAATAAAAAAAAAGAATTCTTACCTCCGGATTGGTACTTAATAAATTCGAGAACAGTTCCCAAGTTTGTTCGTCGTAATTCACCGTGTAATAGCCGATCGAATTCGCGTTGAATTTCACCCAAATAACCTGCTTGTCAACCAGAAGTTGAACTGGAATTTTATCGATAGCGAAAAATACGGGTGGGGCAAAAAAAAATCGTCAATTATTCGTCGTCGAGGCAACGCGTTACCTCTTCTGGCACGGTATGGAAGAAATATCCTCTTCGTGCCGTTGCTCTTGTTGGTGATGTAATAAATCGGCAAGTCCCATCTGTATCTAAAACAAAGGAAAAAGAAAATTTGGGCATAAACGATCGAAATCGTTTTTTTTTTATAAATAAAAATCGGATACTCACCGATACGGCGAATCCGATGAATTATAATTCGTTATATTGTTGCAAACGTATCTCGTCTGATTGATGAAAAATCGGTTGTCGACGCGATTGACGTTTAATACCGGAAATCCTGGTTGTATCGTCCAAGTCTCGACGAATCGAGTCAAATTCTCCTTACCGCGATGATATTTTTGCAGCGAGCGAAAGAAATCGGTACTGATCGTTGTGTTAAATCGGTACAATTGAAGATAACTCGCGACTCCCCGAAAGAAATTTTTCTCGCCCATTAGATGATGCAACATTCGTAATATCGAAGCGCTCTTTGTTTTCATCGCGAAATCAATCGGGAAAAGAATCGATCGAAAGAATAAAATATTTTTAAAAAAACGATACCGATCTTTTATTCTTCCTGCGTGAAATTTTTACCTTTTTGTAAGAAACCGGCTGAAGAAACTCCTCGATCTCCTTCGGACTGATCAACGCTGATGGCGCGATCGGTTGAGAAGAAGCGAGTGCGTCCTTCATCATCGACGGAAATTTCTCGTCGATGATAAAATTTTCAATCTGAAAAATCGGTTACAAATGAAAGGAAAAAAGAATTTATCGACTGGATAAACAAATATTTAACGAATAACGATTCGGGAATATTGATGAAAGCGATCGGATGAAAAATCGTAAACCTCTTTCCATTCGGGAAAGCTCCAATTTGTCGTGTAATATTGCATGTACGTGGCAAAACCTTTGACGATCCAAACATCGTTCCACCAGGCCATCGTAACGAGACCACCGAACCACATGTGAAATATTCCGTAAGATATACGATTGGTGCAAATTTTCAAATCGTCGATTGAATTCGATCGCGCGTAGTAAAGCATCGAGGGTTCGCCGTACATTACCAAGCCCCAATTTTGCATCGTACCGATATGCACCCCAGGAACAGCGACCATGTCTTTCGAAACAAAGAAAGGACACACTCAATATTTTTAAAAAACCCAAAAAACCAATTTTTAAACACGTACGATCGAATTTATTGTGTTATTTCGTTACCGATTTTTGGCAGGGGATAATTCATGCGGAATAAACGCATGTGAAGATCGAGTGCTCGATAGGTCATGTGAAGGACGAGATCGAGACTCGAGGCTATCCTTTCCATCGTTGACCAAGCAGACATAGGAATCAAACCGAATTGGTCCCAACGTTTAGCGATCACGCTTGTTCGATTAACGAGATCGCTTATCAGAAATGCAACGAGGTAAGTTGACATCGGTAAAGACGGCTCGAAATACACCGTCGTCAATCCTCTCAATGGAACGTTTGTCTTTAGTTCCTGAATTAATCATAAATTTGATTAATTTTAGAAAAATCGGTTGACGTTGTAAACTTCTAATCAATAATACCGATCTTCGAACTTAACGATCTTGTGTTTGTCACCTTGCAGGGCATATTTGACAAGGACTGATATCCCGGAATGTTCGGTTGAACGAGACGAATATCAAAAATTGCTTTCAAACGAGGCTCGTCGAAGCAAGGAAAAGCTCGACGCGCGTTGTTCGGCTCGAAACACGTGACTGCGATTTTTCTTCGGAAAATCGAGAACAAGGAATCGTTGGAATCAAAGTGAAAACAAAGAATTGAGAATAAAAAATTGATTAGAAACAAATATGGCTACCTCCTGGCACCGGTGTACGGATCGACGTAGCTCGTCATAAAAATTCCTCTACTGTTCTTCGACATCGTGCCGTTGAATCGGATGCGCAATCGGTATTCTCCCGGCGACATGATATCCATCGTCTCGACGACGATCATTTCGTATTCGTCCAAGATGAAAAATTGTCGTATCTCCATTTCTCCTATTATCGTCGACGATTCGTTGATATGTCGCAGTTTCGACAACCTCGTCGACGTGATCGTTAAGTCCTTCGCATGCAGAGCGATAAAGCGTCTCTCGGCGAGTATCTCGATAACAATGGCGACCTCGCCGTTGAACAATTCGGTCCGGAAGTCCGGTTGCAAACGAAGAACGTAACTCACTGGCACGACGTCTCGCGACAGCCTTCGCATTAATTTAATTCTTTTTTTATTAATACTCAATTCGTATGATCGGTATGAAAATTTAATCACGAAAAAAAAGAAAATTTACAAATTTTATTGCTCTTTGCGTGTTTGTTTCTTTTACCTTAAAGACAAATCCTCGAAGCACACGCCGAGACTGAAAATTTGAAAGACGATTAACGAAAAGAAGATAACAATGATGTTGTCGAGATTGGAAAAATGGCGGCGTCGTCTGACGAGTTTGAGCATCGTTGAAATTTGAACACGTGAATTGAATTATTTCTTGCTAATTTTTTTCGCTGGAGACACGCACGCGACGTCCATAGTCGTTGTCGGAGAAACTCGTACTGAGAGTAAAGAGCGGGGCCGATAAGTTTGTCACTATTGAAAATCTCATTGGCGGCAGACTCGTGGAATCGAGTATGACAAAAGGAAAATTATTATTCAACTTCGTTTTTCAATCTTAAATCGTACGTAACTAATCTTAACGACATAAAAATAAATAAATATTTAACGTAAAAATAAATTTAGATCGACCGATTATTTTCAACGAATATTTCTCCTGAGCCATCGATCAATGATACGTGGTTTTTTGCACAGCCACTCGATGTTACTCGCCGATTCCTCGAGCGCTAATCTACGCGAATTCGCGCCCGCTCCGGCTTCCGGATATTTCGCAAAAAATTCAATCGCTTCGTTCAATCTTCTTTCGTCCTTGAATGAAGAAACGATCTTACCGACGAGGGAACCCATCGCTGCGTCATTGAGAGTATATTTCGTCACTAGAACGTTCCAATTGTTCCTGAAACAATGGGAAAAAAAAATTTTGTTTTCAGGAAAAAAAAATTTTGTTTTCAGGAAAAAAAAAGATTTTATTGAAATTTGTCGATTTTTTTAATTACCTCAAAAAATCCCAAACTATGTCGAGTCCCGTAGGATTGGAAGCTAACTTGCCGATCGCCTCGAAGAAATTTTGTCTACGTACGAGACTCTCGTTGGCGACTCTTTCCAGATATCTGACGAAATAAATTAATCGATCGGTTCGATCGATTTTTTGTTCCGTTGTTAAATTTGATCGGCGATCGAAGAATTAAATTAATTAGTTATCCGTACGACCTAACGATTATTGCCGGTTCTCTGACATCGGCCAAACCGATCAGCAGTCTTTCCTTCTCCTGTGGATCATTTTCCTCAACGAAGAGTTGCCACATTTTTTCGTACGACTCGAGATGCTCGGGTCCCAGCCTCACGAGACCTGTTGCATTGCGAATATACACTCGAGTTCTCATTAAAATCTGTCACTCGTGTTCTCTGCGTTTAGATTAGAAACTCGTGAATCAAACGCTTGATCGATGTGGGACAAAGAAGCACGTGCGTATGACGCGAAATACTCTCGCGACGATTATTTAATCCTTTCGAGCCGATTTTTTTTAAAATCATCGTGAATATTCTCATTCGAGGGTTTTTGGGCTTTGGAAATTAGCTTTACGAAATTCAAGATGGCGGAGCCCGAAATTTAAATCTTCGAGGAAATAGACAAAAGTTTGTACTCGGGAGTTTTCGGGGTCGCTGATAAAGAAAAGAATGTCAGATTTACGTGATTCAAAATGGTGAACTCAATATGGCCGACATCGACGGGAAATTCTCCGTATTTATGTCGGCCATATTGGATCCGCCATCTTGAATTTCGAAAATGTGACATCGGATTCGTAATCCGGGACCCCAAAAACCCACTCTCACTAAATTTCGAGTTATTTTCTTGGATAGATTCTTAAAAAAATGAATTTTTCTGAAAAAAGTGGTTTTTAAAAATTTTGTTTATTTATAAATATTATTTTATAATAATGTCAAGCAGACTATATTTTTATATTCTTGCAATACTAAAGTAGCTAATAAGTGCAAAAAACCGGATGTGAATACGTTAAAAAATAAATAATTTAGAAAAATCGAGAAAAATCGATTTTTTATTTAGTTTACCAAAAAAAATAAAAATTATTATTATTTTGTTATTAATATCAACGTATTATTTATAATTTATTTCGAGGGATCGTTTCGAGCGATTTTTTATAGAAATCTGTTAAGATTTTGGAAAAGTTTCGTGAAACTCACCGAACGAATAAACGATCGATCGAAGATCGGCTGGTGGTCGAACCGTGCCGTTACTCGCGATGAAAATCTTCAATCTCTCCTCACCGACTCGCAAACAATCTTTGTGTCCGATGCTACACGCGACTCGCAATACGAGAATCCTCAATTCCCTATCAAATTTATAAATTTTTGATAAACAAACTTCATTTCAAATAAATTATATTTCCCACCTGTTATCAAAATCTTCCATTTCGCAAACGTCCCAGCCGACCTTGGCGTAAACATTTTCAATGAGATTTCGAGCATAGTACTGCATACAAAAAAATGAAAAATTCAACTATTTTTTAAACAAGGCAAATTTTGAAATTAATTAACGTCCAAAAATTAACGATTTTTTTTTATAAATCTCTGATTTTTTTTCATTACCCGAAAACGACGATGAAGTTGCATACCAGCCAAAAGCCTGTCGATTCGCAGAAGCCAACTGGCAGCAACGACCCAAGGCTGAAACGTAGTTTCTCTTATCAGATATTTCGTCAAGCTCAAAGCTGTGCTATAAGCAAGATCCCCAGAGTCAGCGAGGACGAAGGAATCGTGCAGAAGATCGGCTCTGTCCAAAGGATTCAGGATCTATCAAAAATCGATCATATTTTTTCAATTTTACTTATCTAAATATTTATCTATTATTCCTATTGCAATCGATAAATATTTTGTCGAAAATTTTTTTGAACGTTAAAATAAAATTACTTCACCTCGATATCAATGCAAAGAAGTTTGCTAAAGTTACACCAGATCTCCTCGCTGTAATTAACGATGTAATAACCGATCGAACGATGATTAATCTTTATCCAATCGACTGAATTTTCTACCGAAAGCTCCGCTGAACAAATTGCAAAAAAAAATTATTTTTTCGTTTTTAATTTTTTCAGAGTAGAAAGTTAATTAATCAAATTACCACAAGTCGAATTTCCCAGGAACCAAACAAGCTGAACTCCATCTTCTTTTTGACTCGTCACGTATCTGATCGGTAAGTCCCAAGTGGAATTTTCACCGATGGAACCACGACTGAAAAATCTCTTCTGAAATATTTCGTAAGTCGAATCGCTGCTACGTCGAACGTTGAGTACAGGAAAACCGGATAATTCGGTCCAAGTTCTCATGAAACCCACGAGATCGACTTTACTGTGAAAATGTTTCTGGAGAATCTCGAGAAGCTGAAAAGTCGCTGCGTTTTCGAATTTGTACGTCGAGAGATATTCCCGTATGCCACGAATGAATTTTCTATTTCCCATGGCGTCATCCAGCATTTTTATAACAGCCGCACCCTATTTAAAAAAAAAATTTATCATTTTCAATCTCAAAAAAAATAACGATTTTTTAATTTTTTTTATTTAACCTTTTGATACGATATGTGATCGAACATTTGTCCGATCTCGTCTGGATTCTCCGACCTGCGAACGATCGGATGTGCTGTAATTTTTGAATCCGAACGCATTGTCAAATATTTCGTCTCGAGGGCAAAACTGTCGATCTGTTTCCATTCGGGAAAGAGATGATCGACCGCGACGTGTTCCATATAAGTGGCGAAGCCCTCGTTTAGCCAGAGATCGTTCCACCATTCGAGAGTAACCAAATTACCAAACCACATGTGCGCTAATTCGTGAGCGATCGTGAGCGCGACGCTTTTCGTATTACCGATCGAGCTATTATCGTCGCTCCGGAGAATTTCCGTTTCACGAAATGTCACGAGACCCCAATTTTCCATTGCACCTGCCGCAAAATCGGGAACGCCTACGAGATCTTTGAAAAGGAAATAAAAAAATAGCGCGATTAAAAAAAAAATTTATTTTCCGTAAAATCGTTACCGATTTTCGTCTTACCGATTTTCGGCAAGGGATAATCGATCTGAAAGAATTTCGTGTAAAATTTCAAAACCCTCGTTGCTACGCTCAGAGCGAATCGAACTTTGTTCTTGTTCATGGAAGAACTGCAAACCGAGACCGGTATACTCGTACCGGTCAGACTGTCGACGATCGAACTCGTGCATGTAAAATCGCTTACGAGAAAAGCCAAAGAGTACGTAGACATTGGCAGACTCGTTGCGAAGGTCGTTATCGCCAAATCATTGTTTCCAGCTGGCTTCTCGATTTTCTACGTTATTTTGATAATTAAGACGCCGATCGGTATTATCGTTATCATTAACTCGTTCGAGAGAAATATTTTCGTACGACGATGTACCAGAGTCGGCATGTTCGACATTGCGTGATAACCGTAACTCGTCGAATGAATTATTTTAACGTCGAAGATCGATTTGAAACCGGGCTCGTCGAAACACGGAAATGCCTTTCTCGCATACGTCGGTTCGAATTGCGTCACAGCTAATTTCCTAAATCGGTAATGAAGATACGAAAAATAAAAATAATTAAAAAATTGAATTTTAATAAAAACGAAGAAACTCGATCGAACATTTAGTTCAAACCTTTTATCGCAATCGCCACGTGGACCGTTGTAAGTGCTCAGATAAAATCCGTTTATCCGATTTTCCATATAACCGGTAAAATTCATGCGAATGCTGTAAAGTCCCGGCTCGATCGTGGTCGAAAATTTGAGAACGATCATTTCGTATTTTCTCACGGGATAAACCGATTCGAGAGGACAAGGAAGGCTCGATCGTTGTTCTCGAATACGAGAGAAGCTCGTCGATTCGATATCGAGATCGTTAGCGTGCAAGGCCACGTAATCGCGAGCCTGAAAATACGTTTATTTTCGACCAAAAGATATTCGATGAATGGAGCGTATTGTGCAAAAATACGTTACGAATTTCGATACAACGAGAGTCTTTGTTCTCTCACTGTTTGGATGGATTGATTTTATTTTCCTAGAAAAATCGGGACGAGGAGGTAATTTACTTCGAGTATCCGGCAGGTTATCTGTATCGCTCCGTGAAAGACATTTTTGTGAAAATCTGGCGAAACGGCGATCACGTATTTTCTTGGTAAAACTGTCTTGGGTAGACGAGTTCCAAGATCCGTGGGATATCGTTCCGGGTCGCATGATTTTTCGACACTCGTGAAAATACGTTGATCGACGCAGCGAGAAGGAAAGATCGATAAAATTATAACGATAATGTAGCTCGTTAAATTATCAACGAGAATTCGGGAGTTTGATGAATTTTTCATTTAACATTCTTTAGGTTAACACGTTTATCGAATTTCCCGAATCGATAGACGAGAAACCTTCTCTTATTTTCTTCTTAACTTTGATCGACTAACTTCGTAACGTTCGATACGAATTTTTACGTAAAATGTTATTTTGTTTTTATTTTAGGTTAACGCGTTTATCGAATTTTCCGAATCGTTTTATGTCTTATCCTCGTTTCGTAATCTTGTTGGAAAGAACGATCGCGCGATAGGAATGTGGGGAGTTCGAATGCGCGCGCCGACACGAAGTGTGCGTAGTGCGCATGCGCCGTAGATCGTTCGTAGAGAACCTCGCATTGTCTTCTCACTCATCGTTCCTGATAACGCTTATCGTGCGATTTACTGCTACGATAACAGCATTAGTGTCTCGAAAATATAATTGAACGAATTTTAGGTAAACTCGTGAAATAAAATCTTTGTTAACGAAACGATTCTAACCTCAAAAATGTCGAGAGCGTTAAAGTGGGAGAAATCGAGCGAGTGAGAATCGCTGGAGTCTCGACCTCGTCGTGAGTCATGGAAAGAGGATGGAGGAAAGAGGAGGATGAAGGTAGCTTGAGTTTCGTGAACGTGAGAGAGACGAAAAAAGCGGACCATCGTAGATGGGGGGGGGGGGGGGGGGGGGGTAATGGAGAAGAATTTCTCTTACCTAAAACCAGCGGAGGACGCCAGTCATCGACGAAACGTCTGAGGCAACTATTCTCTTCTAGACTTCCATAACGTAAGCTTGAAATATTTAAGTTATAATTTAATGAATTTAATTCAATTTTTTATTAATTAATCGAGAGTCGATTCTATCAATTATAATTTATATTTTAACTTCTTATTGTGACTGAAATTACGTACTGACAGTTCGCTACTCTAATCTGGACGATACAAACCACATAAAAAATTATAAAACAAGACGATACCTCTGTGTAATTATTACTTAGCTAAGAAAGTTGGAAATAATCGCGATAATTGTATAACTAAAATAAAATATTCGTTTTCGTTACAATTTTGTAACTGAGTTTAAAATTGAAAAGGGGTCTTCTTGAAGTGAAAGGGGACCTCGACTTTCACCGGTACATTTTAATGTACGTAGGTACAGTTCATTTTTTTTAAATATTCGTTACAGTGTCACTATGTCGATTCGATCAATTATAATTTAATTTTAATTTCTTATTGTGACTAAAATTACGCAATAACAGTTTGCTACTCAAATCTGGACGATACAAACCACATAAAAAATTATAAAACAAAACGATACCTCCGTGTAATTATTACTTAGCTAAGAAAGTTGAAAAACAATCGCGATAATTGTACAACTAAAATAAAATATTCGCATTCGTTACAATTTTTTATCTGAGTTTAAAATTGAAAAGGGGTCTCCTTGGAGTGAAAGGGGACCTTCGACTTTCACCGGTACATTTTAACGTAGTTCTATCGTGACGTTAAGATCGAAAAATTATTGTTCAGTTTTTCTCACATAGAAAATGATTTATGGGCTCAAGTTAAAAAAGAAAATTTTTTGCGAATTGACTAAAGAATAACATACTCTAAATTCAAGGTTATCCAAGGTAATACGTACTTGCTGTATAATTACAAAAATTGCGAAAATTCTTTTCTTTAGATTTTTTTGAAAAACTAAATAAAGCTTCTTTGATGTTGCTTAAAAATGTATGCAAAGTTTCAGAAGGCTTCACCGAGTAGAAGCCAAGATTTTTATGGATGAAAATGCAACTTTTAACACGCACTCTTATGAGAGTGCTACCGAAAATTCTGATTTTCACCAATAAATATCTCAACTTTCGCGTGGTAAAACTTTCCAAAAATTATTACACGCGTACATATGACATCAAAGAACATATATCCAAATTTTTAACAAAATCTTAAGAAAACGATAAAACGATAGAACTACCTTAATGTACTTAGGTACAGTTCATTTTTTTAAATATTCGTTACAGTGTCAACATGCCACAATACAAACTCTCGTACTTTGACGTAATGGGCCTAGGTGAGCCAATAAGACTTCTCCTGAGCTACGGTGGCAATAGCTTCGAGGATGTACGAATCGAACGAGAGGACTGGCCAGCGATGAAAGCATGTACGTATAAAAAATAACAAAAATTAAAATTTCGAACAATGTTAAAAAATACTTGACGATTAATTACTTTCCTAAATTCATTCATTTTACAGAAATGAAAAAAAAACTTATTCTATTATATTTGAATAATTTCTTGAAATATAATTTATAATTTATTGTATTTTGTTGTAGCATCGCCCTTCGGTCAAATGCCACTTTTGGAAATCGATGGAAAAACGTATTCTCAGACACTACCGATCTGTCATTATCTCGCCAAACAATTGAATCTTATTGGAAAAACCGATCTCGATACGCTGGAGATCGATGCGATCGCAAATGCTTTGCACGACTTGAGAAAACGTGAGTTAAATTATTCTAACAATTATTTTTAAAATATTGGAATTAAATAATTATGACAATCGTATTAATTAATCGAATTACATATTTTCCAGAGGTTGCAATGTTCTACAGAGAAACCGATCCGGTTTTAAGCGCAAAGAGGAAAGTCGAAACTGTCAGCACCGTCGTTCCATTTTATCTGAACAAATTCGAGGAGCTCGTAAAGAAAAACGATGGTTATCTTCACGGTGGCAAAGTACGTTAACTAAATACATAAAAATTATTATTTATTTTACAAATATTTCCATCATTTTATTTCCCAATAAAAATGATAATAATAAAAAATCAATTTTTTTCATTCGCAGCTGAGTTACGCCGATATTTTCTTCGTCGGTATCCACGACTCGATCGTAAACGCCTGTGGACCGGAAGTCATGAAGGATAAGCCGAATCTTCAAGCATTGAGAAAGAAAATTCTCGAAATTCCAAGCATCAAATCTTGGATCGACAAGAGGCCGCACAACGATTTTTAATTCATCCTCATTTTCCCAATTATCGATTCTGTAAAGAAAAATAAATATTTTGATTATTACACTTGTCTATGCGTATCGATTAAAATAATGATAAGCAACACGAATCGTGTACAATAAAAAAAACAAACTACCTCGTCAAAATTCTTCGTATTTTCACGACGATATCGTGATTTTCCAAAAGCCAAACTGGACGATCGTTTGAAGAAACAAAAGTTGGAATAACGAATCGAGAAGAATCTGGAGACGCGTTTTGTGTGTAAGTAAATTACACCGTACAATATATTTATATATCGCACATTCACGTGGAAATCATAGACTTTATTATTTAGTTTAATCTTGAATATCATTAAACAACGTAAACATTCACAACAGATGGGAGTTTTAGGGTTATTCTGTGTTTCTTTTTCTTTGTTATTGTTTGTTTTTTTTTTGTTCTTTCTCTTCCTCTCGCAATAGTAATAATCGATGAGAATGATA
Organism: Netelia fuscicornis; assembly: GCA_946811545.1. NCBI lineage: Eukaryota > Metazoa > Arthropoda > Insecta > Hymenoptera > Ichneumonidae > Netelia > Netelia fuscicornis. Next base: position 2,420,299 of record OX328012.1, on the reverse strand, counting down.
AAAGACATATTAACATAGATAATTAATTACTATGTATACATCATCCACGATGTAATTTCATTAATTATACATATAAGTGAGACTTGGGTTTTTTGCTTTGTTTTATTTATATTAATAATTATTCATAGTAACCACCTTCGATAATGGTCACACAATAATAATTCATTAATTAATATGATAATTATCTATAATTCATAATAATTCGTAATCATAAAAGATACGTTATTAACGAGATGATGATGACAGTATTTTATTATTATTATTATTATTATTATTATGTAATCGTCGTTATTTCATATAAATGTATATATATATACATATGTTGTATACACATATATATATACACACATCTATATAATATTAATGTATATTTATATAAATAAATACATATATATATATATGTATATATGTATATATATATTTATTTTTTGTGAGAGATAGAGTCGCCAATGACGCCTAAAACAACGTATATACGTGAAAATTCACGTTTTTTTTTCGTCGGTTCGCACCGAAAAAATCCTCTTTAATCGGCTCGCTCGTCCTTCTTCTTCATCGTTTTTTTCTTTTCTGCCTTTTTTGTTCTCTCGTCTTTCGTTTTCTCGTCTCCCTACGTCATTACACCTCCGAGCCTTGCGATCTCTTTTCATTTATATTCCTTTTTCATTATTCTTTTCTCGATAAGATCGAAATAGTCGAAGATTCCTTACGAAGTTACGAGTTGACAATAGTAATAAATAGATAATAGTAAACGCACAGTTTATGTACAGTTTCATATTTTTTTGGATTTCTCCATACATACACACACACACACATATATATATATATGTGTATATATACACAAACATACATATATATATATATACATACATACATACATATATATATATATATATATCTATATATATGTTGGTATTCGCGAATTACATAATATAAACTTCGAGTTCGAGGATATAGCGAGATATTGCCCACGATCCATCAAGTGTAAAATGATGGATCGTAAAGAGGCGCGCGCGTTTTTTTTTTTGGTTTTTTTGAATTTTTTTTTTTCAATATATTGTATTTCATCGTTCGATTATCCACACGTGTCGACGAGGGAACAGAACTTCATCATTCTGCGTATCGCATTACGCATTATTCTTGATCTTCGCGGGTGTTCGAGAGATTTTTGAAAATTGTTTTTAAATAATTTGCGTCTAACGTTGCGGGGGAGGAATAAATGGTGAAAAATCGATTGGTAATTCAATAAGTGCACGAAGAATTATTATCGCGTTATTTTGCTTTTGGCCGAGGGAATGACGAGAAGAAAAAACGAAAAATTTGAAAAATAAATTGAAAAATTTGAAAATTTAAAAATCGTTAAAATTGTTTTGTTTTGTTTTTTGTGTTTTTCTCGAACACTCGAGCAAATCGAGAAGCATAACGCGACGAGGTGTACAATGATAATTAATTATATCAATGTCGTCCGGCTATCTTGGATTGTTTATTTTGTTTAAAAATTTTGTTTATTTATTAAAATGAGATTATTGCACGCGACGTGATTATTATTATTTTTTGTCCGTTTCGTTAAAAAGACGCGAGGATTTGCATTGTTCGTTTAAAAAACATTCAGGGGGGAAAAAACGTTGTTTTGAAAATTAAACGATCTTTAGATTTTTTTGTTTTTGATCATTTAGAAAACACGAGATATTTCGTATTCGTTGGAACAACGTTGGATCGAAAAAACATTTTTAATTCCCGTAATCGAGAATATTTCGTGACAATGAATTGTGTGAATTACGTTCTAAGCCCGTACGAATGAGACCAATCGTTTCCTTTATCAATATTCGTTTCGTCTCTGCACAAAAAAGAGAGTGAGATTTTTTTTTTGTATAATGATTATCATTCTCGCGCTTTCGACTCTTGGAATAAATCGCTCGCGCTTTCTTTTTACCATCCATCGTGTTATTAATTTTTTTGTTTTTGTTTTTTTTTTAATTTTTTACCAGAATTTTCCTTATCTGGCACGAAAAATCGTAAAATCCCTTTGGTTCCCCCTCGCCCTCGTTTCATTTCATCGATACTGAGAAATAGAGAGAGAGAGAGAGAGAGTGAGAGAGAGAGAGAATGAGAGTGAGACAGAGAGATATAATAATTTCTCCATCTGATAATAAAAATTGTTAAGAAACCACCTAATCATCCTCCGTGTGTGCTTTATATTACGATTTGGTTTCCCCTCTTTCCTTCCCCTCCCACGTAAAATCGTCTATCAGAGAGTTCAGAGGCACTGCCTTCACCCTTTACTTTCAAAAAATTATGCGCGACGACGACGACGCTATTGTTATTTTATTTCTTATTGTTTTCTTTATTTTGTTTTTTTTTTAATAACGATAGGAGAAGGCGGTTACCACGTGAACGCTCCGTACACGTGTTGTTTTTTATTGTGTACACAATATTTATAATAATAATAATAATAATAATAATGAGGATGATAATAATAATAGTGGTAATAATAATAATAATAATAATAATAACAATCATAATATGTATTATCGTATGTGCATATGCCTTCGTGCCTCTCGACAATTTCACTCTTTTCATCATCGTTAAATTTTCGTCACGTATATTATTTAATCCTCCGTACGTCGTAGGTATATAAACATGAGAGACGAGAGATTTGTAATTTAAAAAAGATTCTCATTTCATTTCTCGATTATCGTTTAAAATCGTTATTACTCCACGAATCTTGATTCTCATGGCCGATTTCGTACTCCAGCTGTTTTTGTTTTTTGTTATTCCGTTTATTTGTTTGTTTGTTTTGTGCTTTATTTTCGAATTTCCTCTTACGGAAAACAAAATCGACGACGAGTCGATCGAGGAGGACCGATCGAAGTGAAACGATTTTTCGTATCGTTTTCATATTATTTCTTTCTTTTTCTTTTTCTTTCTTTTATTTTTTGTCACCTGGATCGCAAAAGTAGAAAAGCAAAGCGATGAAAATTACAAGAAAAAAAAACAAAAAAAAAATACAAACAGGAAATAGATCATCGCGCGGATGCGTTTTGTTTTCGTTACACAATTTGAAGATCGTTCCCGCCGCGACAATCGCGAAAAGGAACGTCTAGTGTTACAAGAGTTTAAATTGTCTTTTTTGTTTTTTTTTTTGGTATTTTTCGTTTTTAATTTTTCGTTTTTAAGAAGACGCATGAACGATCTATTAGTTATATAACATATTAGATGTAGATATAATTATAGTATAATATGTATATTATGTATATATTTATATTTATACACAAATATATATATATATGTGTGTATATAACTATATATATAGATGTATATAAATATACGTGTATGTATCACGGAGGGACAGAGTGTAGAACGATTTTTTTTTGTTACTTTATCATAGCAATAATAATATCTAAAGAGGTTTGCGGATCCCGCGTGCCGAACGGTTTATCCACAAAAAAGTTTATGTTCCTTCGTTTCGTATCGTAACGTAAACGTCGTTAATTTAATATTCCTCGTCTCGAGTTACCCGTAAATTGTGAGAATAAGAGAGGGCCACGTATATCGGACTTTGGTATGTATTTTGCGAACGAGATAAAGAGAGGAGGAGGAGGAGGAGGAGGAGGAGGAGGAGGAGGAGGAGGAGGAGGAGGAGGAGGAGGAGGAGGAGGAGGAGGAGGAGGAGGAGGAGGAAGAGGAGGAGGAGGAGGAGGAGGAGGAGGAGGAGGAGGAGGAGGAGGAGGAGGAGGAGGAGGAGGAGGAGGAGGACCAATATTCTTTTGTACATTCTCGATTTTGGGAATAAATCCGTCGGCTCGTCGTTTGCGTTTTGTTTTTTCCACGGGAAATTGTCGCGATAAGTCTAAGAGAAAGGCGCTGGGTTCGTTTTTTTTCTTTTCTTCCTTTTTTTTGTTTTGTTCTCGTTTCCCCAATCGTACACTCATCGTTCGCATCAATTATACAAATCACGCTTGTAATGTACGTCCTCCAATGTACAATAATCTCTCTCTCTCTCTTTCTCTCTAATTGTTTCGTAATGCCGCGCCCAATTTTATTACTTTTCGTTCTCGTAGCATTTCATTCATCGTTCTCATTCGCGTGAATTCGTCGCAAGCTTTTGCTTTCTTTTTATCTCGATCATTTTTCCCCTCGATCAATCCGACCCAAAGTTTGTTTGTTTTTATTTTCCTTCATTTCTCATTGTTGCTTTTACTTTGTATCGGAGTAGATTCTACGACACAGATTGGAATCGCGCTTCGCGAATTATCGTATGGTATGTACAGTGATGAATTTTTTCGTTTGTTTTGTTGTTTTTTTTTTGGTTTTTTTTTCCGTATGCTACAACGAACGCACGAAACGCAAGGGGAGAGCAGTAAAAGTAAATCGTCTCGCATCGAATCCATCGAACGACTTGGATAATTTGATTTCTCGTTGGCAGAGAAATTAAATTACGTCGTTTTTTCCTCGCTAATTCGGATGACAATTCAAATAGCCCGGAAATCCTCGAGGTTGAAGAAGAAGAAAAAAAACAATCTTTTTCTTTTCCTCGCGTTTTCGTAAAAGTCATTTGCCTTCCAGCCTCTCGGATCTCCTCGTAGCTTCTTCCAAAAAGTAAGAAACAAAATACACTTCAACGCTTACAGATTAAAAGGAGTGATGGAAGAGAGAGAAAAAAAACAAAATATTATCAATTTTAATTACAGACGACAGTATTTTTTTTTCTTTGAACGTTGATTCTTAAAAGATCGTTTTGCTCTTTAAAACTACACAAATAACGTTACACTCAGGCGTCTGCATTCGAGAATTTGTAACGAAACGAAACAAAAACTTCGCTCACATACGCGCGATTCAACACACGAGCATCGTCATAGGTGATCGGTTAAATTAATTCGACGTTTCTTGTTATTTCTTAATGTTTGTCGATTTACTTTTATAATTGGCCTTACACGCGAACAAAAGAACAGCCCAAAAATCATTTGCCATTTCATCAAAGTGTCATTCCTCTTCGTTCTCCCTCCCCCCCGTATCAATGTTTATAAACCGCAGGTTAATAATAATTCTCACATCTTGATGTTGCTCGTATTCTTCGCTCATCCATTTTCTACTCTTTTGCTGTTTTTCTTCGCGAAGGGCGATCAAAATTCACATCGTTATTCACGCCAGCCATCGTGTTTAGCTCGTACCTCGACATTCATTCTCCCTATACGCTTTTTTGTTTTATTTCCTCCGATAGTGATATCAATGAGTAATAATAATGATAATAATAATAATAATAATAATAATAATAATAATCATAATAATAGTCGTAATAATATGTAATTAATGTTATGATATATATATATATATATTTTTTTTTTATATTTATATATATATGTACATATATATATATGTGTGTATACATATATATATACATATATATATAATATGTATTATTTATACTTTTATTATTATATTATATATTTTATTATTTAACACATTTTTTTTGTTTGTACAAGTAAATTAATTAAGAATAAGTACAACTTGGTAGCAAAGAGAGATAGAATTATTATTTCATTATATTTATCGTAGTGAAGGGAAAGTGAGAGAGAGAGAGAAAGAGAGAGAGAGAGAGAGAGAGAGAGAGAGAAAGGGAGACAGAAAGAGGGACAGAGAGCTAGATAGATAGAAGTGTAGAGAGCGAGAGATAGAAAGACAGAGAGAGAGAAAGAGAGAAAGCAAGAGAGAGGGAGAGAAAGAGAGAGAAAAACAGAGAGAGCGAGAGGGAGATAGATAGACAGAGAGAGAGAGAGAGAGAGAGAGAGAGAGAAATATTTTATTTTTTATTTCTTTTTTTTTCTTTTTTTGTTTCTTTAATAATTCATTTATATTTTATATTTTTTGCGGTATGTTTCTGACCGTTGTAAAATGCGCCACGTTCGATACGGAGGCGAAGCCTTTGCCATCTTTGCCAGAGTTCTTATTATTTTTTGTTTTCTAATTACCGTTCTCGATGACGTACAAATAATTTTAATCGCCACGAGCGTCGAAAAGATCCGCACGAGAGCCCCGAGAAGCAATGTGGAATAATGGTTGTAATAGCTAATACGACGAATTACTCGACTGGCGCGAGATAAATATGTATAATTTTATTTATTTCAACACTTTCTTTTAGCCTCGAGCATTTTTCGATCATGAAGGAAAACGAAATTCGATGGAGAAGAACGGATCGTTTTTTTTTTTGTGAAATAAATCATTAAATCGAATATTAATCGACCAGAAGACTACGCGTTTTCTATTACGTTCAGCTCAGCTTTGAAATTCTTTGGCTGACAATTCACGTATAGTCTGGTAACGTTGTTCAATCAGATTTGGGTCGTCCCATGAATCTCTTGTCCTTTGAACCATTGTCCTTGTCTCATGAACCCTTTGACTGATTAACCTTCGTTAATCGAACAAAATCCATGAATTGAACCGATACATATGCTCGTTACCTCTAGACGTACGTTGGATTGATTACGATTTACATTGTATCGTTGATACCAATGATACAATACAAATTGTAACCAATCCAGTGGAAAAACGTTCAGGGCTACCAAACGCATGTATTAATTCAATTAATTATTATATTTCCTTATCTATGTTACAGGACATTTTCCTTTTCGTTTTTCTTCGTAATAAAAAAAAAATGCTCGAGGCTAAAAGAAAGTGTTGAAACTGACTAAAGGAATTCAAAATGCTCGAGATTATTATTAACAAAGTTATTAAGACATACGAGAATCGTTCGACCGTCGATAGACATACATGAAACTTCATGGGTATCTTGAAATTATTCTTTTATCCTTACAACAAAACATTGAGTAAATTATGATTTTAAAAAATATTTACTGGTTAACGAAAATTATGACTCCAGGAGAAGACATTGACTCCCTTTGTTACAACAAAAACAAACGAGACACACGTGATCTAAAGAATTGTTTGGAGAACTGGAACATTATTATGGGACAATTATCACGATCCACAAATTTCACGAATTGTCCTTGAATATCTAACGATTCTCGTCGCTTGATCGAAGAAAAGATTAACGAAAAAAAAAAAAGAAAAAACAACGAAAATGAAAATATCCGAATGAAAGGGTAACATAAATTTCCGGTTGAAGAAATCGAAATATATTTTTTTCCTTACAGAAAACAAAATTAGAAGAGAAACGCAAACAAATTTGGTGAACGACGACAAAAAAAATGATAGCGATGTTTATCATTTTTTTTTCTTCGTACACCACTCGAATCTTCTTCGTTTTTATTTTAATTCTTTTTTTTTCTTTTTCCTTTCCACCCTTTCTTCTCCATCGAATTTCATTTTCCTTCGTTATCAAGATGAACGCGCAGGGGCTTTTTTCGTCGCGTCGCCTCTGTCGCTCTCTCGGGCGCTTCACGCACTCGCTTTATAACCGTTGCTCGTGAAAAAAAAGGTCGCTCGCTATTTTTGCGATCATAGATTCTCCCTACCCTCTTTTTACTTTTTTTCCTGACTTCCCTTTTTTTTGTTAACTTACTTCTTTTCTTCCTCTCAACTTTTCGCGAGCAAACGCGTCGCACCTTGCTCGCTATTTCTCTTTCCAATATGCATTATTATTCTATTACAATTCTCGAGGAGATGAATTTCAAAGAATTTAAAAACGAATATACATATGCAGGACGATTTCTGTTTGTGTCTGTTTTTTTTGTATTTTTTTTTTCGTTTTTTTGTATTTTTTTTTTAATTACACACATTACGACGACGCTCACTAAAAAAAAGTTTTCTTTTTTTTTCTTTAAATATTCGTTTTCTGTACGAATTCGGTGAGCAAGGGAATAAAACGTGCCATGGGCTCGATCACCGATATTATACGCATGTTGCATCCTCCGAATTAACTCATACCTCGTACAATGACATGTATCTATTTATCGTGTTTTATTTTTCGTCTAAATAATGAGATTCTCGTTTCTCGCCGCCGTTCTTTTCATCACCGTTAAGATTATCCTACGAGATTGTTTCTTTCTTTTTTTCTTTTGTCGGTTTTTTTTCTTTAAGATATTGCGATGTACAGTAACGATGAAATTGACTAGATCCTCGTTGAGGATTTTCAGAGTTCACCCTGGTGCACTTATGACATGATAAAAAAATGGATAAGACAGATTACAAAAAAAAAACAAAAATACATATCAAAGAGAACTAAGAGAGCGAGAATAATCGCGAACTTGATAAGTACAAGTGGCAAGATGAAATTCAAGCATGTGATTATTTTTTTTGGTTTCGTACGACGACGAGACAAAAAATGGAGATTCGAGGCAAGAGAAGGGAAGAAAATCGTGATGAGAACTCGGACATAATCGTAACGGTGTTCTAGAAACGGCGAACGCGGTTCTTAGCTCTCTTCGCCTTTCACTGCTGTGAAAAAAAAACCCGAACATTTGCCATTTTTCATTTGTTTTTCAAACACATTCTCAGAACCAAATCCTTGACGGATTCGTGTACATATACATTATTTTTTTTTTGTTTCAACTGTTTCCTCGTTACGCGTGTCTCTCGTGAGTTTCGTGTGTTGATGCGGGCGAAAAACTCTCCGACGTGCATTTTTTCAAGCTCAGCTTGACTTTGACAAAAAAAAGAAGCAAATCGGAGAATTTTGTCGCGCTACGGTGAGAAGGGAGCAAAATGGGGCGGATTATTCTAAACCGGAAGTCACGACATTGCGACAGGCCAGCTGCCGTTTGACGATGACGATATCCTCTTTTCTCTCTACGCGGATTTTTTAATTTCCCCTCTTTTTTGCTTGTTTCAATTCTCCCTTCACTCTTGCCTCTTTATCTATGGGCTGTTCCACGCCAAATCGGACACCATTGAACTTTTCCGATAATTTTAATGAAACGTAAGTTTAAAAACAAAAATGTTTAATTTGCACGATTATTAGTGAGCTGAGGAACAATTTAAAACATTCACATTACAAAAAAACACGTAATTCTCTACAAATTTATAATCTCATGAATCGCATGAATTAATAAAAAATAATGAAAAAATCGGAGATGCTTAAATGATGTCCAATGTGGCGGGGGATGGCCTTTATATTTCATGGTACAATTCAATAGTTATGTGTAGATGAATCGAGTGCTAAATAGTATTGCATTTTTATTGGATGCTACGTAACTAAATAGATAGAAAGAAATATAGAAAGAAAACAAATTTATTCAAAATTTAGCAATTTTCCTTTACACACGTCTTTCCAATTATTCAGTTATCTATTATCCAACAAAAATACGATAATATCGTAGCCCTTGGTTAATCGCTACCAGATCGTGCCAAGAAAAATCCACGAGGAAGTAAGAGCGAAGTAAGAAATGAAATTTAAAAAAAAGAAAGGAAAGAGCGATGATTAGACTTTCGTGATACTACGCTTAACTCGACCTTCTTCCAGCTGTTGTTTCGACGTTTCGTTCTTATTTTCATTCTTCCCTTCTTTTCCAAATTACTTCGCTTGCATTTTTTCTTTTTCTTAATATTTTTATATCTTTTTTGTTTGTTTGTTTCTCTTGTTTGTTTTACTAATTCCGGGGAGAGACGAGCAATGGTTGTAACGTGGTGGTGGCGACCTGCCAGGGATCTACGCCCCGTCCTCGTCACCTGAAAAAACAAGACACATCGTTAATAACACGACAAAACAAACGCATGGAACAATTTTATTTTCAAATAAAATAAAACGAAATAAAATTACCTTGATCGGACTCGCATGTGGCTCACGAATGGGGCTGGGTCGTGCAATGGTCCCGCTTCTCTCCCGTTGCAGCCGGTGGCTTTATAACGGGTTTTTCCTCGTTCACGGGTGTCAACGACGCTTCCTTCGGGGGTGGCCTTCTCTCGTTCGGCGCGTCCAGACCCTTCGCCTCGGCGAACGACGTGATCTTGTGATTCGGCGAGAAGCCTTGAAGCGCTGTGGAATATTATTAAAATCAAGAGCTTTAATCGACCGTAATCCACCCCTAACCATCAAACTTTTCCCCGAGATTCGTTCAAAGATTAATGATTCCCCCCATTGCCAAATCCCCGAAACATTTTGTGTTTTTATTTCCCCTTTTTTCTCCCACCAGAAGCGACGATAATCCAGACAAATAACAATGACGATAGGAAACGATGTGCCGATCGATCATGTTGTTTTTTTTCTACCGCTATTGCCCTTTCCTCGTTCCCAACCGAATATAAATAATCATTCGCGAATAATCGGCTTTAGTCGAAGGATGATCTTTCGTCTCGTTACCATTTATTAGGGATGTCTTTCCGCCCGATAGGGCACCCAATGGCAAAGAACCGGTTGGCGTAAGACCCTTAAGCTGCAGAACACTCTCGCTCTCCTCCCTGAAAAAATAAAATTTCAACGAATCGTTTCGTTTCATTAATATTTTCTTTTTTTTTTCTTCAAATTTCTTTATCTCGTATAATTGTGTTCTTATATTTAATATTTAATATATTATATTTATTATTATTATAATTATTATATTTATTATATTATTATTATTATTATATATATTTAATATTTAATATATTATATTTTATATGTAATATTTAGATCCGTTAATTCTTGAATATTTACAATCCCTTTTCCTTACCTAAGCACGGAGAATACACGGGCCATTTTTCCAATCGCCCTGATCTTGTTCCTGATGACTTCCTTGCGCGCATTGGCTGCTGCACCTGCACCGAGAGACGAATTATCGAATATTACTCGTTTTCCGTTATCACCGTCCGAGGGACAGGCGAGCAGGTATTGTCGAGTCGAGTTGTCGAAACGAGACTGAAGATTCGTCGAGTGCAAAAATCAACTCCCATGATTTCAATTTAAATGGAAAAATGAGAACGAATCTTACGACGTGTCGATCGACGAATTTTCAGTTTCGTGACGCAGCTCGACCCTTTTTATTTTTGACGAAAAAAAAAAAAACTTCTATTTCTAAACTATCATCGATTAATCGCATACTCGGAAACAAAAAATCACTCCCAAGCCTAAAGAGAACGACCTTGTATGAAAATTCTACGAAAGCTTGTATATTTTATTTATCTATTCGTAATTGACAGATATAATTTGACAGAACTCGGTAATTCTCTTTGGCGAAATTCTAGGCGGAGTGTCCCAGATTCTCGCTCGCTAAAATACCAAGCCGAATTAAACGTTACGCGTGATAAAGAACGCGAGCGCGCTTTACCGTGCATCGTCGCAAAGCTATTTTTGGGCAAACAGCGATTTAAAAAAAAAACGAAAAATAAAAACAATCTCATCATGCACATGCGGGAGGGTCTCGAGTCGTTTGCGATTTCATATATATATATTCTTTTTTTATTTTGGAGAAAATAAAAAAAAAATTTTTTTAAAAATGAAAATTAATTTTTATTTCCCACCCCCCACCCCTTGGGTCCTCGTTAATTTTGATTAGTCGAATCGAAAGCTCGCTACATTTCCAGACTACAGCAAGAATGTTTTCTTTCTCGTCCCCGAATGAAAATAAATCTTGAAATTTTTCATTTTTTGGTTCTGTTTTTGGAACGTTTTTTTTTTTACCAGCGTTTATTTATTAACGATTTTAGGGTGGAGATCAGTCGATAGAGGGCGACAAAGCACAGTAGTGTGCACGAGGTCGCGTCAGACGAGGGTACCCGTTGGAATTGCATGGAAATTCGAAGAGGTGGATTGGATTTAGTAATTGCGCGAGCAAATCTGGGACGTTAAGGCGCGTAACTCGCACACCTGTATTTCCGTCGCTACCGCATTTCCTTATGACTTATAAGCTCACCGTGTGCACTTGTGTGTATACAGTGAATTTACGCGACTCCCCTAATCCTTTCGAGCAAACTCGTTTTCCTCGTTTCGTAGAATGTTTCCGAAATCCGATTCTAGCTCGCTACGAACGTTTTCTCCGACGTTTTTATACGAATATCAATTATGCACGAACGGATAATTCTATTTATTCCATAAAAACAAACGAACGTAAATTATTTTCCAAAAAATGCGAAAAAACCGCGATTTTTTGGAATTTTTGAGTTTTTAGCGATGAAAAAAATGATTTTTTGTCAAATCATTCTCATCAATTGTCTTTTTGGGGTAATTGATTTGACAATACGTTTTTATTTACTGTTTGATCGTGTGGTTATAGCGTTTTTTGATTTTTTAAATGTAAAAATCGAATTTTTTATCGAACAGCGATCAAAATTTGCGACGATTTATCCAAACAATTTCTAGCGATCGTGTATTTCATTATTATCTATATTTCGTACAGCCTAAACAACGAAACTAGACACTTAATCGAGCATAAACTAGTGATGATTGCATCGCACTCGTCCGCCTCGTAAAATTGAAAAGTGAAAAAATGAAAAAAGAAAAAAAAAAGAAAAACAATTTTATTAAAACGATTCTTATTGTTTTTATATGGTACGTGCGAATATTCATCATCGGAGAAACACAGGAGATGAGAATTTGCTATTCGAGAAAGAGGCCGGACGGTAATCGTGAATGATTTTGTGTAAAATAAATATACACAAATAACACTTTCTTGCTCTACTCAACTAACACTTAACGAGCGCGGCAGCGTGCATTACGACGTTCGTTTCAACGTGAAACGGAAATCCAACGAAAAAAAAAACAAATAAAAAAATCAAAATTTGCATCTCAAATCTCGAATCAAAATAAACGAAAAATATTCTACGACAAGAAATGAAAAAATTCAAAAAATTTCAGGATTTCCGAATTTGTTTCGACGTCGATTTGCTCGTGCCACGTACATCACGGTTGTTCACGTCTCAAATGCTAAACAATATCCGCATTCTATCAACGAATTAAATAATAATTGTAAAACATAAAAAAAAAAAACAATTAAACCAAATTGAACATAAAACTCACCGTACGCGGTTGATATTTGGGTAGAATTCGGGCCGGAACGGCGATTTTTTTTTGAAAATATATATTTATGTATATATATATCGATATATATATATATATATCAATTTTTTTGTTCACGGTGGGGGATGATGGTGGTTGGTGATGGCGGTACAGTATCGGTAGTAGCAGTAGAGGTAGCAGAAATTGTGGTGGATAGAAAACAACACATAGAACAGACGAAAAAACAAGTGCACAGCGTAAGTGGCATTCTCAAGCATGTGCTAGAAAATTTATTAATCAATCACTGAATTAATTTAATCAATTGATTACTCGTATTAGAATTATCGATAGATAAAAGAAAAACAAAATAAAACAAAATACGATCAATTCAGAAAGAAAAAATCAACGTTTCCAATCGATTATTAATTTTCAAAAAAATGCGATTAATCAAACAAATTATTTGGGAAAGCCGTCGCTGTGTATGGTGTCGCTCTATTTTTTGATTTTTTTTTTTTCATTGTTTTTAAAAAGATTTTACAATTGTACGAGTTGATAACGATTTTTGTTTCATTGTTTTGTTTTGCCAAGAATTTTTTTTCTATTTTCTTGTGTAGAGAATCGTTAAGCAGAAATAAAGAAAAAAAAAATGTTAAATGCAATTTTCTCGAACAAAGAGCGACTAAGTTTTCTCGTCTGATAATCTTGTTGTCTTCTCTTTTTTTTTGTTTGTCTCTCGTAGCTGTAGTTTTTTCTCTCTTTCAAATAATCTCGAGTGCCGTGTTTCAGTCCCGGATTTTGTATTTTTTCTTTTTTTTTTTTTTATCGAAACGATATCGAGCGACAACTCTGTGTTTGTACATATATACTGAAAGCACAAGAATAATTAATTAGTGGAGTAAGAACGGTGCGCAGCCTGCGGCGATTTTGCTAGCTCCGCGGTAGAGAGAAGTCTTTCACGAATAAAACAACAACAAAAAAAAAAACCAAAAAAAAAGGGGAAAAAAGAAAGAAAAATAACCGCCCGTGAGGCAAAAGCCTCGTCATCGGTGAATTAATTAATGCGGTTTAAAACTCCGGATGGAAACCATAAAAGCCCTGTGCTACGAGTAGCTCCGTGCTGCGTACAGAGGCAAAAATGCATTTATAGAAAAAGATAGAGAATAACGAAAATGAAAAAAACAAATGACCGTAGATAAAAAGCGATTCGCATTTCGCGGCCTGTAAGCCCGTGTGCGCGATTCGATTATTTCGTTTTTTTTTTTTTTTTGGAGAATCTCGCTTTGTGCAACCGGGACTCGAATTCCGAATTAATTAACTCTTTTTTTCATTGTAAAGATCGATTCTTCGCCGCAGACCGTGCAACAATACGCGTCCCGAGGCTGCCAAATCGACGAACAATTTTGTTTCTTTTTTCTTCCTCTTACACGGTAGCTCACATCTCGTTCAACTGGGAATTAAATTTTTTATTGTGGATTAGCGGATATAAAAATTTGTTGTCAATTTATTTCGTATGAAATTAATTAAAGGAACGATAAGAAAGAAAATATGGTTTGATCGAATTTTAATTTTCGTCGATAGCAACAACCTCGAGACTCAAAAAATACTCTAGTACATTATAAAAATACGTGTAAAAATATTTTGTAAATATAGATATGTTATATAAATATAACATATCGCTAAATTGTGCGTGCTGCACAAAACTGCTACATAGAAGCTTCCTGAAAGAACAAGAGAGGACAAAAAAAAAAGAACACGCCTCTCGCGAGACAAAAATTGATTAATGAAAAAGGTTGGAGAAACGTGGGCGGATTTTTCTCCATCTCGTCTCGAGATACTGCGAATGATAAAACAAAAAATTCAAAAAAAAAAAGAAAGTAAAACGATCTTTCTCTTAGCTTAGCATTATCACCGTGCCATGTTTTCTCTCATTAAAATCCAGCCACGTTTCTCCTCGAACAAACTTCAACGAGATAAATATATTAAGATAAGACAGAAGAATCGAGTGATTCGTGTATAAGTATAGTAAGTATATAATATTCTAAAGGGGTCATGGCGGGATTAGACGTGCACAGTTAAATAAATATTAATCAAAATAAATAAATAATAATAAATTACGAAAAGAAAAACGAACGAAGAAAAAGAAGAAAAAAATATGTATATATATATTTGGCACAAAATCAACGAAAACAAATCGACGATGCAGTGAGTGATGAATGAAAAAAAAAATTAGTAAACGAATGATCGAGACGTTGCACAACGATTACAGGGGAAACGAATTAAGATAGTCGTATCGGGAAAAGGGTGGATTTAAATTTTATTCCCTTTTTTTCTCACGTTCCAAGTGGACTGAGAGTTTAAGTTTGTTAAGAAAAGTTGTTGCGAATCGATTAAAGAACAACATACTAAAAATTCAAATTGATCCTACGTAAAGTTTATTTGTTATGTAATAAACAAAATCATGATTTTTGTTTTTTATAAGATTTGTTATAAAAAGTAATCGAAGTTTCTTGGATGTCGTATAAAAATGTGTGGAAAATTGCAAATGGCTTCATCGAGCAAATGATCGAGATAGTTATTGTATAATCTTGCGATATTTAATACGAGTTCTTATGGAAAATTGCGAAAAATTACATTTTTTTTTTCAACAATAAATATCGTGATTTTTGAATCGATAAAGACGTTTGAAATTTTGTACATATTTACATACGACTTCGAAGAAAGTTTTAGCAAATTTTCAGTGAAATTTAACGGAAATGCTGTGACGATAGGACTACCTTAAGATAGAAAAAAAAGAGGAACGATTCTGACGATACGGTGAAACGTACGAGATCTACGAGATATATATATACAGACAAAATTTATTACCAATGACTCGTTATTTTTGTTTCGACTACTATTATGAAGATTATTTTACAAATCACGGGCAATCACTTTCAACTCACACTATCGTTTTCAATATTTATCAAATATTTGTATGTTATATATGCACACTCAAACGGGGGAGGGGGAAAAAAGACGAACACATCGATATCGAGGAAAGCGTATTTCACAAATTTGATAAGGAATAATAAAGTGAAGTGAGGAAGTTTGGAAAGAAGATCGATCGAATTATGATGATGATTGAAAAAAAAAGTGATGTATGAGATTTGGAAAATAGGAAAGTTTGAAAATTTCGTGAGAAATGAAGAGAGGGGGAGAGAGAGAAAGAGAGAGAGAGAGAGAGAGAGAGAGAGAGAGAGAGAATTTATGTGGGAGGATGGAAAAGTGGATGGGAATGTGAAAAATGTAAATAGGTAAATCGTGGCAAAAGTAGAAATGGCTGGAGTCTGTCGCGAGGAGTGGATAAGGACAATGTCGTACAGGAACAGTCGAGTGGAGTATAAGTGGAACATATCGAGTTCATGTACTCGGTTGGTAGGAAAACGTCGAGGACCCAAGCAGCAATAAAAGGAAGTACTGCGTAATTCGGTATATATATATACATATATAGAAATGTATACCACGGTAAACGAAACTAGAATATATATGCATATATATATAAATTTATATATTAATTATAATATATAATAATAATATATAATTTAATTATTATAATATATATATTACTATAATAATTATAATAATAATAATATTATATAATTTAATTATTATAATATATATATTATATTATAATAATTATAATAATAAAAATATTATATTATAATATATAATAAATATATATAATTTAATTATTATAATATATATATATTAATATAATAATAATAATAATAATAATATTATATAATTTAATTATCATAATATACATATATTATAATAATGAAAATATTATATAATTTAATTATTATAATATACATATTATATTATAGTAATAATAATAATATAATATAATTATTGTATTATAATATATGATAATATATAAATTTATATATTATTTATATATAATTTATATACAAACTTATACAAACGAAACTAGAATGTATATAGGAAATATAAGAAAATGTGCAAAGGATAATTAAAGTGAAAGAGAAAACTTCGGAAATGGGAAAATAAAAAGAGCGATACAATGCAGTGTCACTTTTTGCAAGAGCAAAACCTCGATCAATATTTATTTATTTCTCTCGACAGCTGGAGAACGAAAAGTATGAATTGTACGAAGCTTCAATTATCTTATTTCATCGAGAGCAAAGAAAATAAGAATAATTAAAATAACGATTAAACGATACAAATCTATGAAAATGAAAAAATTGTTCAACAATCTACAAATTTCAAAATTTTTCGAAAAAAAAAAAGAAAAAAAAACATCTTTTACAATTATAATAAATACTTGTCTAGCTCGAATGCTTTATCGATTAATCAAGATTTGCCCTCGCAACTGAGATAACCGTACAATAATTCGTCCATCAAAAAAACAAAAAAAAAAATAAAAAAAGAAACAAGAAGAAGAAAGTCTCGCAAAGAAAGTGTGTCAAAAAGTGTTGATTTGGCTCACGATCGATATAATATCGATACAAAAAAAAGAAGGGATGTGTGGCATGTGTGTGCGAGTGTGTATTTTCTGTAGGGGTTGATTCGCAAGAGGCGGTAAAAAATACAGAAAAGACTGAGAGCCTCTTTATCTTTTTTGCTCTGGCGAATAAACACGGCAGACCGTTCGAGTAAATTAGCTCCGTCGGAGAAACAAGAACAAGTGATGGAATTATATATATATATATATATATATATATATATATATATATATATATATATATATATTTATAGAGGGAGAGAGAGAGAGGGAGAGACAAAGAGAGAGAGAGATAGAGAGAGAGAAAATCGTCAAGGAAGAGTTCCCAGCTTTCGGCCCGGGCTCGCGGAGGCTTCGAACGTTTGCCGTGGAGGGAGAAGTGAACGAGTAAAGGAAAAGAGAGAGAGAGAGAGAGAGTGAGTGAGAGAGAGAAAGAGAGAGAGAGAGAGAGAGAGAGAGAGAGAGAGAGAGAGAGAGAGAGAGAGGGAGAGAGAGAGAGAGAGAGAGAATGAGAGAGAGAGACTAGGGGAGCAGAGTAAGAGTCAGTGAGTGAGCAAGAGAGAGAGAGAGGGTGAGAGAGAGTACCCATCCTCCCTCTCGCTCTCACGAAAGGGGTTGATCGATGCCCCGCGGGCTGGCGGCCTTATACTCTTATCTCGCGGAACTCCTCGGTGCTCTCCTCGCGCGTGTTGCGTTTAATCGATTGCGCGAACCACGGCGCACCGCACCCGGCAGTCTCTCTCTCTCCCATTCGCTCCTGAGTTTCTCTATCTCTCTCTCTCTCTCACTCTCTCACTCCCTTGGTTCGTGTGGCGAGAGAAGGACGTTTTCGTTACAGCCTTGAAATTCCAGGGGTTTTCGTCGAAGGGCTTCCTTTACCTCGCATTGGCCGAATGCGACGCGACATGGGCGAACCAGAATTGGTTTTTATCGTTCGGGAACCAAAAACGTTAAAAAAATCATTAAAAATTAATTATTTTGAAAGAAATTTGATTTTTCTTCAAACTAGTGGTCGTAATTTCTAATCGACGGAGTAACTAGAACGTTTCTTTTATTTTAATTCCCGTTTTGAGATTTATCGCAAAGACTCGAGGATTTTTTTTTTTTTTATTAATTACGTTAATTTTTTGTCTTTTTTTGTGAAATACATTGCGCAAAAGTCAAAATCATTCCGGTTAAGAAGAAAAACACACGGGGTTGGGCAGGAAAAGCGACGCGACATGGGCGAATCAAGAATTTGTTTTATCGTTCGAGAACCAAAAACGTTAAAAAAAATCATTAAAAATTAATTATTTTTAAAGAAATTTGATTTTTCTTCAAACTAATGATCGTAATTTCTAATCGACGGAGTAACTAAAACGTTTCTTTAATTTTCTTTCCCGTTTTGAGATTTATCGCAAAGACTCGTCGAGGATTTTTTTGATGTTAATTTTTCTTTTTTAGCGAAATACACTGCGCAAAAATCAAAATCATTGCGGTTAAGAAGAAAAACACACGGGGTTAGGAAGAACGACGCGATTGGAGAACGAAAATCGATGGAAATGCACGCGACATTGAATTGGGAAAAAAAATGGAGTGCGACGAAAGCCAAGAATTTAATTTTCTTTTTGGTTTGAAATTTCAGCAGCGTTCAATCGAAAATTTGGATAATACGTGGGCGAGAAAAGTGACGTGTTAACGCGAGTAACGCACGGTGTGTAAAAGAATAATTGTTACTTCAAATTTGGCTAGATACGAAAATAAAATTCATCATAAAACAAAAACCAAAAAAAAACAATGTTACGTTGATTAATTTGGTGCTAATATAAAACGGAAAAAAGAGAGTAATAAAAAAAAAATATCGAATTTCTTTCGTCTGGCGTTTAACACACATCGTGGCGGGTTACGTCGTAATGTCCTAATTTTCGTGTATTATTCATAGCAAAAAAAAAAAAGATGTGAATAGTTTTTTGGAAAAGAAAAAGTATAGACAATTGTGGTAAAAAATCATGGAGGAAAAAAAAGACGGAAATAGAAAATGGTCGGTCTTCGTGCGGGACGTTCGTGACGAGGTCGCGTTACTGCCAACGTTTCTGAATCATTATTACAATAATAATGTGTAGATATATGTATATGTATTTTTTTTCGCACTATAATCGATTTCTCGAGTCGAGCAAACACGAGAATGCCATTAGCGTAATTATCGGTCTCATCTCCGATCGAAATATTCGCATTTGGCTATTTGTTTTGTTTTTCTTCCGACTAAAAATAATCTTGTAAAATAACGATAAAACAATGAAATCCACATTTTTACGTGATTTATCTCGAATACTCGTGTCCGCGAGAGACACCGGAAGAGAAAAAAAGAACGAGGACGAAACGAGTGAGACACGTAGACAGATAAATTTAACATTTGTGAGCGAAAGAAAGAAAACTGAATTTTTGTTTTTTGGGCAAACAGGTAGTAAATATATATAAACGTTATATATATATAATATACCAGACGATACGATGAGATGAGAGACGATGAGAGAAAGCGTGATAATTGAAAACAAAATTGACGAAAACAAAAATTGTATAAACGATAATTTGCAAAAAAACAATGAAAAACATCGTTTTTTCCGGGATAAAACAATTTTTTTCTGTTTTTCTTTTGATAGATAGTTGTAAGCTCGAAGTCCAGCAGAACGACAAACGACGACACGACACGTTACCGTCCGAAACATTGACTAGTGGCGAATTAAAAAATTTTTTTAAAAACCAAAAAACGAACTTATTTTGACAAAAAAAACAATGAAAAAACGTGGAAAAAAATCGAAAGAATAATTCAACAAAGAGTGAATCGAGGGGGAGAAAAATTAATTGCATTTTCGAGTCCTACATCACGTCTGTTTTTTTTTATTGGTTTTTTTTTCTGTTTGCTTCTTTTTCGAGTTAATTTGCGTTTCAATGTAAGTCTTCAGGCGGACTTACCATTCTTTTTTTGGACAACGACTTTGGCTGCGACTTTATCAGGGTTGCATTTTTCCGGTATTCAATTGGAGTATTGAGTGGTAGTAGTAGTAGAAGTAGTAGAAGTAGTAGAGGTAGTAGTAGTAGCATAGTGTCGTGCCGATATAGGAGGAGTCCAAGGCCAGTGTGATTGACACAAATATAATAGAGAAGGAGTACGATAAAAGACAATCAGTGCAGAAATTCGTTTTTTTTTGTTGTTGTTGTTTCTTTCTTGAGGTGGGTTATAAGGGTCACTTTCTTTCTTGCTAGGTTTCTAGTTATTTTCTTTCTTTTTCTCTTCGTTCATACTTTCGCTCTTGTTGCTCATTCTTTGTGCCGTTTTATATACCATTCTCGTGTCTATTAATTTTCTTTTTTTTTTTTATTTTTTATTATCTCTTCATTCGCTATTTTCCATTGAATTCTAATTCTTCTTTCGTTTTGTATTTCTTACATTTTGTGATAAAAAAAAGGGACCAATATGAATTATGAAAATCGTGTTTACGAACAACCAGTGATTTCTTTTTTTTTTGAAGAAGAAGAAATCGAGAAAATCTTCTCGATTTGTCGATCTCGATATTTTACAGAGCTTTCTGCGAAAATATGTGTGTGTGTTATTTTTTTTTTTTTTTTGGTATCGAGCTCGTACTAAAATCTTGAAGATTTTTTCGAATTCTAATATCGTGCCAGATATATGTATGCGTGAACGAAAAATATACACGTGAATTATTATGCTGTACAAGTGGCGCAAAATAGAAATGAAACAATCGAATAATTAACAAAAAAAAAAAAAAAATAAACAAAAATACAACGAAGAATAATAATTGAAAAAAAAAAAAAATACGATGAATAATCTTTTAAAGGGGGACTACGGAAACCGGAACTCGATGTATATATGTATGTATATATTGACTATTTGGAATAAAAATAAATATTCGACATTATTCTCGAAGCGAAGCTTCATAAAAATCCCCAAAATGCGATGGAATAAAAAAATTTTTAAGCGTCGTAAAAACCGTGTAACAGTTGTTCTTTTTTATACATATATACACATATATCCATAGTAATGACAGAGTGAGATCGAAATAAACAGATCTAAATCGGTGATTGAATCTCAAGCTGTGTATTGCGTTGGAAATTTATGAATTTTAAATACACACCACACACACACACACACACACACACACACACACACAGATATATATATATGTGTATATATATGTATGTATGTATAGAGAGTGTAAAGAGAAATATAGCTGTAAAAATTTGGGAGATATAGAGAGAATAAAACAGAGAGAATTTCATGAATAAAAAATGCTTCGCGTTTCGAGAAACATTACACGCCCCCTTACCCTCTCGTTACGCGAAGCTCAATGTACAAATGTGTGTGTGTGTGTGTGTGTGTGTGTGTGTGTGTGTGTGTGCATCGGGTCATATCAAATTGAAACGAGAGGTGGGTTTGGCGGGTTTTGGGTTGTTTTGCGGTTCTTGCGGTGACGTCGGTTTCGTGTAATTATGATATATATGTATATATATATATATATATATATATAGTACATGAAAATAGAAACTCGACACACTTGTAAAAAAAAAGGAAATTTAAATGAAGAATAAATTTCTATGCAGCGAGAGAGTGATGTATATGAGAGAGATATATATATATATGTATATATACATATTGATGTAAGGGGGGAAAAAATATCGATGATAATGGAAAGCTCTCGTTATAATGTGGCGATTTATAAGTATAATCGAGCGACGCTTTCTTACCATCTGTCCATGCGGCGTGAAATGGAAAGAAAAGAGAATAATGATTTTCTTATTTTTATATTGTTCTTCGTTTTTTTTTTAAATATTTCGTTTTTCTTTTGGGATTTTTTGTTTGTTTCTAAATCGTCTTGATATGAAATCAAGTTGTCTTTTTACATTGGCACTAATTTTGGAGGAATTTTGAAATAAAGGAGAATAATGATTTTGTTATTTTCATATTGTTCTTTGTTTTTTTTTAAACATTTCGTTTTTCTTTTGGGATCGTTTCTTTGTTTTTAAATCGTCTTGATATAAAATCAATTTTAGTTGTATTTTTGCATTGGCACCAATTTTGGAAGAATTTTGAAATAAAAGAGCATAATGATTTTCTTATTTTCATATTGTTCTTCGTTTTTTATAAATATTTCGTTTTTCTTTTGGGAATTGTCTTTGTTTTTAAATCGTCTTGATGTAAAATAAATTTTAGTTATCTTTCTACATTTGCACCAATTTTTGTATTAGGAGAATAATTTTTAATTTGCTGTTGATATTCAATCGGAAGTGACAACATTCGAGTGGAAGAAATTTCAATTTTGTTAATTTTTTATATCGATCGATAGAGTCATAGGTACAAATGGCATTTATAAATATAGAGGGCTGATTGATCATATATATCGGAGGGAATACGATAGTTTTGTACGAGATAAAATAATTGAAAACGGACATTACCTTCCTCGAGGGCGTCATCACCGTCGCTCATGAGCTCGTCGTCCGAGCAAATATTCAATACGTTCACCAACATCTCCGTGACTGTGGATACACAGGAAGACAATCGATTAAAAATCATGTAACGCGATAAGATTATAAATAAATTTTAATTATCACCTGAAAAATTAAAGAATTATTGTATTACAGTAAAAGTCCAAACAACGATAAATTTTAAGATTCTCCAGTAAAATCTAACTAACTAAACCTAAAATTTAACGCTTTATCAACTCTGAATAGTAAAAGCCTTTGTTTAAAGTAATTATCCTTCGTTTAAAAAATTCTCACATTTACCAACTCACGTTGACAAATATAAAGATTTCCTAGTTAAACCTAAAATTTAACGTTGTTCGAACTGTTACAGTTTCACACAAATAATAAATCTGAAAATTATCATTACCATCGTAAAATAATTTCTAATTTTGATAACAATTATGAAAAATATTCGATGAACGACAAATATCGTAACAACAAAAATTACTCACCCTTCTCACCAACGAATGGGAGAGACCACGTGAACACATCCATGAAATTGGGCAACCAGTAAGGATGTGGCGAGCAATTGAATTGTCTGATGTTCATCACGTTGTTTTCGTACTTGAGCACGGCCGCCTATCGCGATTGGACAAAAACAACAAATTAGTATCAAGCCCAAGACACAAAAAAGAAATTTGTCTCGCATCATGCTGTAAAAAAATTGTTCATTACAATTGTTCCAAAAATATAACACAACACGTTATCACAAAAATTCTAAATTTGTTCAAGAAAAATGTTGAATTTCATCAAAATTTAACAATAATTTTAAAAATGTGGAATTTCGTTTTTTTTTGTCGACCTTGTTGTTGTATACATCGAGGTAGTTGGGGGCGCTGAAGATTGTAATGAGCGATGGGAAGCCCGTCGTCTGGGATTTCCGGTACATCCGATAACCAGCGTCCTGCGCCTCGTGCGCTCTAATAATACTCAGGAGACTGTTGTTCTGAAGAAAGTCGCAGCAGGCCGCGTAACTGTAAATTCACAAACGAAAAAAAAGAAAAAAATATTAAAAATTTCTCAATCTTTGCATAATTTTTCCTCGAACGTGAAAAAAGAAAATAAAAATTCTGTGACATCCCTACTCGACGCCCGAAACCCTTTTAAACCGAGCATTAATTTTTCCCCGCCTTAATTAATTCCATACACATTTAATTTTTTTCGGACAGGAAGCTTTCCCTCCTCGACAAATATTGTCCAACGATTTTCAGCTCGTTACACGTCATCC
This sequence comes from Netelia fuscicornis, assembly GCA_946811545.1. Taxonomy (NCBI): domain Eukaryota; kingdom Metazoa; phylum Arthropoda; class Insecta; order Hymenoptera; family Ichneumonidae; genus Netelia; species Netelia fuscicornis. The sequence continues at coordinate 2,396,185 of OX328012.1, read as the reverse complement.
CCCCTCCGCCCCTCAACCACCCCTTTTCTCCCACCCCGTCGCGTCTATTCTCTCTGACGTTTCCGACGTCTCTCATAATAATACATACACACCATACGCACATATATATACATATATATATATAGTACACGGCGCCACCCATACCAAGGGGTGGAAAGCTGTATATTCTTTCTCGAGCAAACTGCATAGGACGTCGTCGGTCGGTCGTCGTCGTTTCACGACGTTTGTAACGACGTGCGAGGTGACAGAGACACATAGGAGCTGGTAAAACGTGGGATACATAGAGAGAGTGAAAAAGATAGGAGCTTCCACGTCGTCCAGTATGCACGGTTAATTTCGTAATGGCCATCAAAAAGCGAATGTTATAAAAAAAAAAAAAAAAAAAAAAGAACCGCATGCCGGCTAGTCTAGTCAATGTTACATATATAACATATATACAATATATTATATATTAATATATTATATATCATATATTAATATATCATATATTGATATATTAATTATGTTATATATTAATATATTATATATTAATATATTATAAATTATTGTATTATAGTATATATTATTATACTATTATACTATTATATTAGCATATTATTATATTATATACTATATATTATAACATTATATATTACATAATATATATTATATATTATATATTTGTAACCCGAAAGGGAACCAAATAAAGAATTACAATACAATAACATACAATATATATTATATTATATATTATATATTAATATATTGTATATTAATATATTATCTATTTATATATTATATATTATATATTAATATATTGTATATTAATATATTATCTATTTATATATTGTATATTATCTATTTATATATTATATATTATATATTATATATTATATATTATATATTATATATTATAATATTATTTATTATTTATTATATATATGAGACATAGGTCAACAGAGAGGACACGTACATACAGATCTATATCTGTACATACGTTGGGACGAGTCGGTGAGGGGTGGAATTACGAAATGCTGGAAGGTTTGTCATAAAAGCCAACGTCGAGGAAAATGGAACGACAGTCGCCCCTCTTTCATTTTGCCACGGATAGGGAGGCTTGTTTCTCGTTTCGTTCGTACTAGTAAACCGTTTGGGACCCTCCTTCTTATCTTACCCTCAAGAGTAGGTAAAGTGTCCCATAGTGATATCATCCTGTTATTACGGTATTGGACAACCGCCATTTTCATTGGCCGTCGATGATTGTACTCTTCCGACAATAAACAAGTTTGAATCAAAAGCAAGGAAGCCAATAAAGGATGTTATCGTTTTTTTTTTTCGAGTTCTCGAATCGACCGATCACTCTGTGGTTTTTTGGAGAGGGAGGAGTGAAATGTTTGTTTTCCTTTTTTTATCACCCGACTCGGAGATCGTTTTAGTTTTACAACACATTTGAGATTTAATGTGGATTATGAAGAAAAAAAGGAGAAGAAGGATGTTTACACGTGTTAAGGGTGAATTTTGAAATTAGGGCTGAAGGAGTGAACGATGCGACTGGCATGGGTGAGTATTCGCGGTCCAACGAATGAAATTTCGAAGAGCACGAAATTTCAACAATTTCGTGGAAAATTTCGAATCGCGTTGGGTCAGGTTTTAATTTAAAAAATTGTATTAGACGATGCGAATTTCTCGCGAATTCAGCCCGAAAAAGCCACCTTCTTCGCTCGGATCCAAGAGTTAATTGAGTTTTGCTCGGATGTGCGAGGGCAACGTGCCAGAAAATTCTATAAATTTCTTCGCAGCTTAAAAAAAAGAAAAAAGAAAAACAAAAATAAATTGAGCAGTAAATGCCTGTTTCGCAATTGACGGTAGTGCAAACAAATGCATTCCGTCTCATTAATTTTGGCAAATTTGCAAAGGTGACGACGACATGGAAAATAAATAAAAATCGTTAAGTACAAAATATAAAAATTATTTTATACGTTTGGGAAAAAAATGATGACGATGAATTGAGCAATTAAAACGCGCATTTTCGCTCGACATTTTATTTATTTAACTTATTTTATTAATAAAATCAATAATAATAATAATAATTTAATTGATACAATTTTATTGGTAATGCGATAAAATAAAATTTTATTAATAAAATAATTAGCGATCGTTTAAATTAATTATTTCGCGAACACGTTGCGTACAGGTACGATCGAACGAAGTCCGATACATCGGTATTAATTGAGACGAAATGAAATATAAGCACTACCCATTCATAGAATCGATGCCCCGAGTCTAGTTGCACATGCATTCTTTACATCGATAATTTCCCCTGGGAAGTGTAACGTAGCATGGGGGTAGGTAGTGGCGTTCGGACGTCGTGCGATCCGCTTTCCTTCTCCGATTACTCTCCAATATCGAGTGTCTCGTGATCCGGCCACGATTGATAGCATCTCCCACCGGTCCGCCCTACGGTATAATTGGGAATGATTCAAGAATTTTAAACCATAGAGCATTCGTACTGCTCGTTCCTGCCGCATGGTCGTCCCACGTGCTGGTCGATCGCTTAACGAGAAAGCTCGATATGGATCTGAGAAGATCATTGGATTTATGGAATGTCGAAAAAGCTCCTATTGAAATATTAAATATGAAATTTGTAATATTTCGATGGTCGAGCTTCAATTACAAACATCTTATATTTTTATTAAAAAGGATTGTGTCAAAAATCTGGTCGATCGATCAACGAGAAAGCTCGATATGGATCTGAGAATATCGTCGGCTTCGTACACTGTTGAAAAAGTTCCTATTGAAAAATTAAATATGAAAGTTGTAATATTTCGATGGGCGAGCTTTATTTACAAACGCCTCGTATTTTTACCAAGGGATCGTATCAAGCTACTGGTTGATCGCTTTGAAAAAGCTCGATATGGATCTGACAATATCATAGACTGTTGAAGAAATTCGTATTGAAAAATTAAATACGAAATTTGTAATATTTCGAAGGTCGAGCTTTAATTACAAACGCCTCGTATTTTTACCAAAGGACCGTGTGAAGGTGCTGGTCGATCGCTTAATGAAAAAGCTCGATATGGATCTAAGAATATCATAGACTGTTGACAAAAATTCGCATTGAAAAATTAAATACGAAATTTATACTATTTTGATGGTCGAGCTTTAATTACAAACGCCTCGTATTGTTACCAAAGGACCGTGTGAAGATGCTGGTCGATCGCTTAACGAAAAAGCTCGATATGGATCTGAGAATATGATAGACTGTTGACAAAAATTCGTATTGAAAAATTAAATACGAATTTTATAATATTTCGATGGTCGAGCTTTAATTACAAACGCCTCGTATTTTTATCGAAGGGATCGTGCCAAGGTGGAAAAGCTCGTTTACGGTCGATCGGCACACGAGAATCGAGGTCGCCTGCCGATATGTCGCCTCTGCGCGATGACGATGATTCGTCGCGCGCACCACGGTCTCTCGCATTATCATAATTTATAAACGCTCTTGGGCCAGACCCCGGGAATCCCCTTATCAGCTCGAGAAGCTCGAGGTGGAATTATACACCTCGAGAGAACCGGCTCGGAAAACACGTATACACCGGACCCACGTATATCGTACCATGCAACGATGCGCGCGTGCGACAGAGAGAGAGAGAGAGAGAGAGAGAGAGAGAGAGAGAGAGAGAGAGGGAGAGAGCGAGAAGAGCTTTTGCACAACCCTCTTCGCGTTCTACTCGGGTTGCGAAGAGCGATTTCTATATCGCGGTCGGTAAATTCCGCAAAAGGAATTTTGCGCGAAAGCAGAACCGGAGCGAATTTGAAATTCTACCGCTTTGATGTCGAAAGTCGAGTCTAATTGAAATTTCTCGCGTCTAGTTTGAATTTCAAATATTTTTTTTTTTTTTGCTTTCTTCCCCGAACAATAAAGTTTTTTTTTCTTTCCCTCCTAGACAAACGTCGTTTCGGTCAAGGATTATTTTCGAACGACGATTTATCGAAACGGACAATAATCTTGAATCGCGAGTATGACTAATGTAAATCGCGAAACCTAAAGAACGTTTGATGCAACGTTGACGAGGGAAAGGTCTCCGGTACGAAGCCTCGCAAAATCTCTATTCCGCACAAACGCGCGTCGTATACTCGTACAAGGGGCGAAAGGGGAAGGGAAGGAGGGCAGCTTGCAGCCAGTGAAGAAGAAACACGACGGGTTGAAGCTGCACAACGTGAGCTTAGCCTCTCCTCCCCCTGGCAATCAATATTGGAAAAGTTCAGACCTCCCCCCCCCCCCCCTCGCTCTTTCTTTCTCTTTCTCTCTCTCTCTCTCTCTCTCTCTTTTTCTCTGACAGAAAGGGTGCACAAGATAGATGTACGAGAAATTTATATGCATATTGGCAATTTTTCTTTCTCCTGCGTATACACACTTGACCCCACCCCCCACCCTCCACCAGTGTAGAACGAGAAGAATCATTCAAAGCGAATGAAAATCGATAAATCAACCCTGCGGGAAAGTACTTTGGACTGGAATATAGAAAACAAAGAAGAAGAAAAAAAGAAGAAGAATTATAATTGAATTGCATAAGAAATGCAATTTCGTGGATTGCGATGCACCAAAAATCACATTTACGTTAATAAAGTGCACTAAAAATGCATTTTCGAAAAAAAAAATGCTTAACAATGCATTCGTCACGATAAAATGCATGAAAATTTGATTTTCGTATTTGAAAAAAAAGCATTGAGAGAATGCACTTTCGACGATATAACGTGGATAAAAAATTTACATTTTTTTTATCAAAAAAAAAAAGCGTGAATTTGAAAAAATAGAAACTGTCGCTGTTTTAAGGGATATTTGCGAACGAGTTCGACAAGCCGATATAGTGTGGGTGAAAAATGAATCTTTTTTTTATAAAAAGAAAAACGTGATTTTGATAAAAAAAATTGTTGCTGTTTTCAATGATATTAGAAAACGAGTTCGACGAGTTGAGATAAAAGATGATTTGCGCGATTATCGACGCATGGACCTCTCGTCGGTTCGTCGTTCGAATCGTGTCTGATACGAAAATCATGCGAGCTTCTCTCAACGTTTTCTTGCTAAATGAAAATTGGTCTTGCCGTGAAGAATATATACGAGGAGGCCTCGATGAAAAGGGGAGGGGGACAGAGCGAAGACTTGGCGTTCGAGAGCAAAAGGAAGAACGAGAAAGAGTAAGAGAGGAGGTGAAGAGGGGCACGATGGGGGCCGAGTCAGCAGTTTCGCACGATTATAACTGACCTCGCCCAACGAGCGTGAGAAATATTCGTGCCAAGGCGAGGCAAGGTCTCTCTCTCTCTCTCTCTCTCTCTCTTTCTCTCTCTTTCTCTCCCTCTCTCTCTCTCTTGCTTCTATAATCCACGATGCCATTATTACACTATGAATCTAGATTCTACTTTTGCATTTTTAGATGAACTTTTTTCATTTTTCTTTTTTAATCGATTTTACCAAATTGCAAAAATATTAAAATTGTGATAAATTTGCTTCTTTCTAGAAATCCCTTCTATAATCCACGATGCCATTATTACACTACGAATCTAGATTCTTCTTTTGCATTTTTAGATGAACTTTTTTCATTTTTCTTTTTTAATCGATTTTACCAAATTGCAAAAATATTAAAATTTTGATAAATTTGCTGCTTTCTAGAAATCCCTTCTATAATCCACGAAGCCATTATTACACTGCGAGTCTAGATTCTACTTTTGCATTTTTAGATGAACATTTTTCTTTTTTTTTAAATCGAATTTACCAAATTACAAAAATATTAAAATTTTCATAAACATTGATATTTTCGTTAAAATTTATTATTTAAAAACAAAAACGAATTTATATATGTAAAATATCGGGGTGAAATATTGTATGTTTTTTTTTTTTATATTTTTACATCCAATAAATTCACTTCGTCCTTTACCCTCGAGTCGAGGCCACTCTCTAATTTCCTCGGAGACACTCTGCTCCTCGCTTTATCTTCTTCAACGATGTGTTACATGCCGTATATAATATCTAGGTGACACACGTATAGTTTCGTCCTATACGTATTCTTGTTCTCGACGGGTTCAAAAGAGTCGAGAAACGTGATCAACAATGGTCACACTGGTCTCTGGTGAGCTCCCTCTTTCCCTCTCTCTCTCTTTCTCACTCTCTCTCTCTCTCTCTCTGGCAGCCACAATCGTAGTCACCTAACATTCGCATCACCCAGCGTTCTCGAATGTTTTCTTGCAATTCGGGTCGAGTTCACTCGACGTTCACTCGTGAAAATGTTGTACTGATGATAATGATCAACGAAAGCTCTTTTCACTCGTATTGAACTATATATATATATATATATATAGACACACACACACACACACACGCGCACGCACACACACACATTCTATCTATATATAAATGCTCTTTTTCAAATTGCTTTTCCAGATTTTCTTTTCTAATGTTTTCGTTCTAATAGTATTTGTATAATAATAATAATAATAATAATAATAATAATAATAATAATAATAATAATAATAATAATAATAAACGTCTATTATCATTACTGCTGTGTTAATAATTTATGAAAATAATTATTCGAAAAAAAGTAAATATATACATTTATTTTTCTATCTATATATGAATGCTCTTTTTTAAATTGCTTTTCCAAATTTTCTTTTCTAATGTTTTCGTTCTGATAGCTTTTGTATAATAATAATAATAATAAACGTCTATTATGATAATGAGCGTGTTAATAATTTATGGAATTAATTATACGAGGGAACAATGAGATAAATAATTAAAAACTCACCTGTAGAAGTAAGAACAACCCCTGACGCTATTCTGGGAAAAGTGTTCGGCGTTTTTCTCGTTACCAAAATCCTCGAGAGGATCCGACCAGAGAAGATCGCACATGGGCCCGTAAGCCGGTGGCTCTTTGAACCTGTCCAACTGTAAAAGAGAAAAGAAAAAAAAAACGAAAAGTGGCAAACATGAACAGGAACGTATGAAAATTTAAAAACATCGTTAGACCGTTATCATCGTTTGTATTTGAGTCTCGCTTAATTGCTCCTCGAGGGAGCGTGAAATAATTTGTGTGCTTTATGCCAGTGTGCGATAGAGTTTGCCAAATATTAGGAGCGACGGGCCAGCTATACGCTTCGTCGTGCCTGAATTACTTATTTATGCCTGATCGTACGAGGGTTCGTACGTAAAATCGAGCTTTCATATTTTATTACGTATCTGTGCCTACGCAATTTTTGTTGTTGTTATTATTATTATTTTCATATTTATAATATTGTATATAGTTATTATTTATATTATTGTACATATAATATAATATATATTATAATATATTAAATATATAATATAATATAATATAATATATTGTAATATAATATATTATATTACAATATATTATATATTATAATATACTCTATAATATAATATATTATATTATAATATATAATATATTATAATATATTATATGTTATATTATATTATATTATATCATTAAATAATATTATATTACATTATATTATAATATAATATAATATCATATATTATAATATAATAATATAATATATTATATTATAATATATAATATATTATATGTTATATTATATGTTATATTATATTATATTATATCATATCATAATATAATATTATATTACATATATTAATTGCATAATAATATAATATATAATATTTAAATATTTATAATATTATATATAAAATATAATTGAAACTCGTTTAGAGAAATTTTAAAAAACTGATTAATTGAAATTACTTGAAATTGTTTACAGATATATATATTTCAATATATCTGTTAATATTATAAGTTCGAATATTATCTACCTCTCTCTCTCGTCCTTTCATTTCTCTGCAAATATAACCGCGAACTAATTAGTTCACGTAAGCAAAGCACACGCAGTCATCGTCGTTGCCATCCTATTCATATAAAGTTATACCCTCGCTCCGAATCCTATCTGTAGCGTGTTCCTCCTTATTTATTAGTACAATTTCGATATGTAGTGTGTGTCTATGTAGTTCATGTATACATATATGTGTGTATGTATATATTTAATCATTGGGATTAGAATATAGTCACGAGTCGATGTGATACGGAGACGGCTTGATCCACGATTTAATATCGAAAGCCCCGACACGAGGTCGACGAGAGTGGGGGGTACGACGATACAAACATATCTTTAATCTCAATCTCCTCGCCTTGCCATAAGCCCATAAATTCCGAGGTGCCGGAGTGTCGAAGTGTGTAAATATTTTTTTCCTTCCCTCGTCCCACTCGTCCGTTTCCAATCTCGTTTCGACGTCGTATTGTCGACGAAATTGAAATTTGAACGATTTTTCGAACGTCTCGTATTTTCTCTTTTTTTCTTATTTTATCACACGAATCGACGAAATATTTTTCAATATATCGTAGATTGTGTTAATTAATTATTTAATACACGACTCTATTTATTTGCATTATATATTTAGTTATTTTATTTTTAATTATTAACCAACAAAAAATCATTTTTATTTTTGTTATTATTTAATAATAATCGACAATAATTATTTATCGTTGTATCTACTCGGAGAATTATTATTATATTAATTTTACTTCGTAGTCAGCAATTCTTAAAGTAGTCTCGGAGGAGGTTCGTATTCGAGCAATTTGGCGACGAAAAGTCTCTTAAAGCGGGTATGAGAGCCGTCGTAAAGAGACGATATAATATAGACTTAATACTATGCTTGTTACGGTTGTTACTGCCGGTTGCCTATGTGGCTTTCACGAAGAGACGATCAAGATCTTCGTAACGCCGAGACCATTTCGCCGTTTTTGTGCTACCACTGTGCTGAATATATATATATACGTCTCCAGGAGTGAACGCAGGGGGCACCACATGGGCAATTAAGCAACAGGGGGCGTAATTGGGTTTACGACACTGCGACACATTGCGTGAATCGACCACGCCGTACTGGTTATGCTCCAAACGTTATTTCTACGCTATGCGAACCTTTTTAGTGTCGCAGGCCTCGAACGCAAAAAAAAATTAAAATAAAAATATAATAGCTGAAATGGGAATAATTCGACCAATTTTTCTCGAAATTAACGGTTAATCATTATTCCGAGGTATTGAAATAATAATTATTAAACGAGAAAAAAAAGAATCGGAAGTGAAAATTATTTCCTTGATTTTCTGTAATTTTTTCGACACAAAGTTATATGTTGAATTATTTTTATAATTAAAATTGCTTTGTTCTCGAGATGGTAAATTCCATGTCAGTCCGAAGTTCGGACAGTTGTTCGAAGGAAAAAAAAAGAATAAAACATGTTTCTCAAGAAGCTCCACTTCGCGTTTCGAGAGTCGAGAGCAAATTCCTAGTGAACTAGAGGAGAGACGCGGGGAGAAACACCTCCGAGTGTATAAGAAGATAAGCGCGAGACAGGGATACGACATCTAAGGTCTGAGCTGTACGATCCTCGAGAACGACCCTGCTCGGCATAAAGAGTAATTCAAAGTAACGCATCCGCCCCATTTCCCTAATGGAACGGTTCGCTCGGAGATGACACGAAGAAAAAACATTAAAAAAATGTTTAAACCCCCCACGGTAAAAATAAACTGCATTCTCTCTCGTAGGACGAAAATAAAACAAAAGAACAGCGCACAAATCGCACAATTTTTAAACTATTTTTAACCGAAGAAAAAAGCCTCGGCTGCACGGGAAACGTAGTAGGGCGCGGTAAGATTGTACTAGTCCGCCAGATGGCGCTCTCGCTAATCCGAGCCGTCTGGGGTTAAATTTACTCGTCATACGGCCCGTGTTCGGCTTCTATCGCGCGTCTGCACTATGTATATTCCTCACTGAAGCCTCCGGTGCATGTGTCGAGGGTCGAGACGTGGAGAGATTCGTGGGTATTAAGACGGCTACATCATATTCGGAACAAGCTCGAATGGTTTCTCGCGGGTGGCTCAACGCCATCCCTTCTCGGTGTCTCTTGCACTAGATAGACGCTGACGACCGTACGATACGCTCCGTACATAGCAACCGTAGCGCCACTGTGGCTTTAGTTGGTACGACACGAGCCCGCGCAACCCACACATACAACTTCGAGGGCGATTTCGGCACACTAGATGGCAGCACGAAATGTAAATTGAAGCTTTCATGGAATTCTGAAAGCATATCGCAATTATCCGGTGAACGGGACTAACGGACATGCGCATATATATGTATAGATGAATATATAGAGAGGTTCTCAAATAGATATGCATGCATATATGGGTGTGCGCGAGGGATTGCATGGAGAATGACTGGACC